>CABFKO010021982.1:22162-34677 GCA_901766855.1 Panagrolaimus sp. ES5
TTGATGTTTTCCTTCACTTTTAGGTGTTTTAAAAAATTAACTTCAAAATTTTCGGCCCCGCTTGCGCCCGCAAGATTTTGAAAAAGCCGCCCGCGGTCGGGGCATTTGGCGGGTGGAGCATAACACTGATTTTATGTATAAAATAATTAAAGGTCAAAAAAAGAATTAACAGTTTGAAATATCTTTAAAAACATACACAGACAAATTCAAAAATTAGATTATAACAGTTTTTAGCTCTATTTCTGAACTATTTTCTAAAGGTGCTCTCGTGTGAACTTTGCTAGAACAGTTATATAAATTATTCTGTGATGTCGTAAAGCCAGTTTGCAAAAATCATGATCGTTTTCAGCCAAAATTCATATCCCATAAATCACTTAAATAAATGAAATGTTATTAGATTTTTACCTTAAATATTTAAAAGTTACGTAAAAAATAAAAAATGATCTTAATGAATTTTTTGCAATTTATGTTTTACATTTTTGAAAACAACTGCTTAATTTACAGATTAGATTAAAAATTTAAACACAAGCTCGCTCAGAAAGTTTTGTCATTTTTTTACTCTTGAAAAAACATCCTTTCTCAATTAATAAGCGAGAGGACTTTCGGAAATTCAAGTGTCAGTTTAAACTACTAGTTATATTTATTTTATAAAAATTTTGTTATGTTTAACAATAACAATTAATTATTTTCTTGTGTGTTTTCATAGCTGAGGTCAAAAGTTTTTTCAACAAAAATAAAATATAAAAGTGTGATCAATCACATCTTGTCAAAAAAAGAAGATTTATCTATATCTTTCAGAGCAAAAATCAAAGCAAAAAATAGCAAAATTTTTCAGAATAAAAAACACAGACAAGAAAAAAAAAACTATTGAATTTAATGCAATATTTTGATGGGTTCAAAGTTTTGCAAATAAAAAAACATTTGAAATTTAAAAAAAACTAATTCAGAGAAATATCGGTTCAGTTTTCACTTTTTTCATTGTTAATAATTTATAAAATTTTTAAATGTATCATGCTAAAAATATAAACCATTTAACATTTTAAACTTTAAAAAAATTTTTTTCTCTGATGTTTGGCACAAAAGCACAGTTTCTGTTAGAAATTTCTAATTTAAATTCTGCATTTAATACTATTCAAACATAAAGCGGAAAAGTTTTAAGTAATTTTTGGAGAATAAAAATTTATTGTAACTTTTATGCAAATACAAAATGTCAGTAAAGACAATATATTATAATTTAAAGAACTATTAACAGTTAAAAACGAACAAAATTTAACAATCAGAACATTATTATAAGATAAAGATTATTGCCAATTTTGAATTTGTTCAAAAATCAATTCTAAAATTTTTAAAATTTTAAACGAACGTTTCAATCAACATGATTTGTTCTAATAAAAATAATTTGTTATTTAACTATCAGCTTAAATACTTATTTTTCCATGTTTCAACATTGTGTTCAATATCATCAATAGTATTGTCATATGGTGGAGAAGGCGGGCCATCAACTTCATCTTTTTTATACCATAATTTTACATAGGGATGATTAATGGCATCTCGAACATTAATTCTCTGCTTTGAATCAATTATAGGCATTTTAGAAATTAAATCTCGAGCATTTGCAGCTAAAAGTTAGATAACAATTGTTACAAATTTTTGAAGCTTCACCAATTTTCTCTCAGTTTACAATGGTTTAATGTTTTTGGGTTACTGTAATCCGCATGTTTTATGGATATTTTGGAAAAATTACAAAATGGCATTTTTGTAAAACATCTTTAAATATTGTTACCAGTTAATTCAGAATCTTTTTCCCATGGAGGAAATATTGAATCTGGAAATAAACTTTCCCATGACTTTGCTGAATAAAATGGTAAACTATTTAAATAAGATTTTGTGGTGTCAGTTAAAGATTCATAAAAGCTTGAATTTGGTGTTCCAACGACACTAATAATTTTTGTCCATTGATCAACATGATTTGTCCCAGGAAAAAGAATTTGTTTCGTAATTAGTTCAGCAAAAATACATCCTAATGACCATACATCGGCTTCAAAATATTAGCAGTTTTTATTACCTAAAGTGTTAAAAATGAATTACCATTAGCTTTATAACCAGCTCCAAGAATAATTTCTGGGGAACGATAATGCCGGGTTGTAACATATCCCTTTAAAGTAGCAGAATTCTCGGCACATGCCAAAGCAAAATCAAGTAATTTTATAGAAGCATTTGCATGAAAACCAATATTTGAAGGTTTAAGATCCTAAAATTTATCCTTTTTGAAAAACAGTTATATAAAAATTAAATCCTTTATGCCTTTGGCACTTTTTTAAAATCACTTACTCGATGAATAATTCCAGATTTATGAAGATGATTTACACCACAAAGCATTTGATACATTGAAAAAGATAAATGTTCTTGATCATAATTTTGTACAGAGAATTTTGAAAGATTTCCATCCATTAATTCCATCACAAGATATACATCAGAAAATTCATCAATACTTTTTTGTGGGGTATAAATATTTAATAATTTTGCAACCTTAAGAAAAAGTAATTGCAAAGTTTTACACGTTTTTTAGAGTTTTTACAAAAATTAATAACAAAGACTTGCAATAATTTATTTAAATTGATTCAGTTAAATTTTCTTAAAGGGTTGACGTGGGCTGGCGCGCCCGGGCGCGCCCGATTTACCGCCCAGACCAAAAATCAACAAATAAAAAAATTTTCTGTGAATATTTGAAAAAGTTATTAATTTTCGGTATAATTCCTTTCTACTGATCAAAAAATGCAAATAATTGTAATTTTATAAATTTTTATATTCAATTTTGATATTTTTTATACTAACCCCTGGATACTGTAGGTCCAAAATTATTTAGTATTTTATAAAAAAGATGTAAAAAATAAATACTCTAAAAGATATGACTTGTCTATGCTATTAATAGCCTCAAAAGCCATTTTAAAGCCATTTTTGCAATTTTTAAAAAATATTAATGTTTTGGAATTTTGATGGTCTGGACGGTGACGCCCAGGTGCGCCCGAGTTTTTCAGATTTCAGGTGCGCCCGCAACCCTATTTTTGTACCTTGCGATTACCTGATTCATATTTCAGTTTTATTTATGTAAATTAAATTATTAATTATTAAACTTTCACAAAAAAAAGCCTTTTAGATACCAAAAACAATAAAGAATTAAAAGCGCTATATCAGAGTCTTAAAAAAATCGTAAAAAAATAAACAGTTTTCGAAATGTCCTTTTGAAACAAATGTTTTTCAAAGACTTTTTCGGCGAACTCTATTCTTTTGTGGCACATAACGGAGAAAACTTTATTTTGTTTTTTTAATCAAAAGATTAAATTTACAAGAAATAAAAGAACCCAACAGTTAAATTATGAACCACCGTCAGTTTAATAGCAGTTAACATTTTTAATCTTGCTTTTTGATGTTTAAAAAAATCGATTTTACAATTTTAAAAATCATTAAAAAAAACTTGATAAACAGTTTGAATTAATATGTAACTTTTTAGGTGAAATTACAGTAACAAGAATGCATTTCCAGTTAATAAACTACTATTAATTATTTTCAAAAATTGTTTTTAATAAAAACTTACATTTTGATGATTAATTAAAAATTACAAATTCTCGAAACGTTCTTTTTGCAGAAAGTGGATGAGCAAATGGTCGAGAAAGCTTTTTAATTGCAACATTTTGTCTTGTTTGGGTATCAAATGCATTCCTATTAACTTTCATTTGTCAGTTTTTAAGTGATTAAAAAAACTAACATAACAATTCCTTGGTCACCCAATCCTTGATAATTCAAATTTTCATTACGTTCAGGAACATCAAAATTTGTTTCTTTAAAAACATATGTTGAAAACATTTTTGCTGCTGAAAAAAGTAAAAAAGATCAAAATAGACCAAAGGACAATTTTTTTAAAAAACGGGAAAAAATAAGGTGTGCACAGTTTTCTAAAAATTCGATAAAAAATGAAGGAAGTTTAATTTAATGATAAAAAATTTTGTCAGCTTTCTGTTTTGTTCCTTGTCTTTTCAGTTTTTTTTATTCTAAGAAAAAACAGAGAAAAATCAAGCAAGGAAAAACCATTTCATTCTATCAATTAAGAAATTCGTTAAACAAAATTCCAACATTTGTTGTAAAACAAAAGAGAAAGTTGATTCGAAAAAGTCAGTTTGCACATTTGATGTGATTTAAAAAAGTCGTTAAAAAATATGAATAAATAATGATGAAATCACTTTTACCAAGAAAACAAAAGGAACAAAACATTTACGAATTCTGTGAAACAAAGTCATGTACGTTAAAAACAAAACCAATAACCATGATTTTTAAATACATATTTTTTGCCCAATTTTAATAATCTTAAAAATAATCAATTTTTACAAATCAGTTAATAATGAAGCAAACTTTATGCAAAAAATAAAAAAAAGTGGTTCGAATAATGTTTGTTTTTTTATCGATTTCACGTAAGATCACTCTTCTAACGTTCAGTTTGAAAAAAAATCAATAAATCAGGAAAAAAAGATGGAAGAGTTAAACTATTTTTAATCAAGTGTTTCTTCCAAAAAAATATACTCGTGTTTGCATCAACAAAAAAAGTTAAGGGAATGGAATTAATGACTCACACATAAACAAATAACAACAATTGCTGCAAAAAGGTACTGGAAACTTAAAATATGAAAATGAGTTGTCACATTTTTACAGTTTAAAAAGATAGAATTTTAATAAATTTTTTATTTTGCCACAATAATTACAAGTACATATTCTGTAATAACAATGATCTTAAGCCAGTTTAACGGACTGTTTTCCAACAAAATGGTTTTTAAAAATTTACAAAAATATCATACTCATAATTACAGTTTCTATAAAAAGAATATATTTTTACGACATCATTTTTATATCAGTTTTATATTCGAATTATGTTCAGTGAAAGAAGATGCATAAACGACGTTTTTGACAATTTATGAATCCCAACAACCTATTTGTTATTTGACTTTTATTATCGACAATTCAGTTTTCTTTTTATATTTTGATGATTAGAATTTATCTTTTGTTACATTTTTCATAAGGCTCGATAGAGCTCTGCGCATAATATTTTGGATACTGTAGTAAATGTGTATGAATAACAAAATATTTCTTTTAAAAAAATTTTTTTTTTAATTTTTTGTTGCAATTTTTAGAGAATTATTTCATGACCTCAACATCAAAGACTGATGCATGAAATGATTCAGAATTTCTGCTTCAAAAAAATCAGAAGAAAAATTTCTTTCTTAATTTTAAAAAATGTTTTTCTTTGTTTTAGATTTTATTTAAGAAGGTGTGTTTCAAAATGAATGAACAAAAGAGACACAAATTTCTTTCAAGCTTTTAACTTTTTAATGAACCACCTCTTTTAATCTCAAAGATTAAAACTTAATCAAACAAATATTCAATGGATAATCCTCCTTCTTCAGTTTCCGTGTCTGTTTCATTCCTCGTTTTTTATTTAACTAAAAAATGACGCTTAAAGACTAAACATGAACCCTCGTTTTTTTATTTGTTTAACAAACATCTCTTTTTTTTGATGGAAACATGAAAATATATAAATTTCAGTTTTGAGAAGCATTTAATTGTTAAATTTGTAATTTTATTTTTATTATTAGCTCTCCAAATAATTAGTGGCAACTATGAAAGTATTAATTTTTATAATACTATTGATGAATTTTTGCTTAATTGAAGGTATGTTTTGTGGTTATTAAATAATTTCGATTTCGATTTTCTCAGTTTTAATCAGCTTTTTAAATTTAATTTATATTTCTTCAAAATATGAAAATTGTTTTTTAGGCTATATAAATGGATTTCAATTAGATATACACAATTCCATGCCACAAAACAGATTGACCAGATCAATTCCAACATCAACACATAAAGCAAAACATCGAAGAAATATTGTTTTTTCTCCGCCAAAAAAATTATTCGAAGGTGCTAGATTGTATCACAACACAATAATTATTCCAAAACGTAAAAATTGAAGAATGTTTTATAGAAAGATATCTTTATCTATTAATTAAAAATAAACAATTTTTTTTACACCAGGTAATGTGGGACAAAAAAAGTTTTTTATTTTTATGAACGAAATGTTTCGCATTTCGTTACTTCAAAGATTTATTTTCTCTAGAAACAATTGAAAAACAAAGGTATACAGTAATATCAAAATGTAACTGAAAGGTTTAAGTTCATGGATATGGACCATATGTGCATCTGCAGTTGCGTCCACCAATTCCACCGCATATTCCACCATTTTTATAACATCCTCCATCATTACAGCCGAATCCATTACTCCAACAATCAGTATCCCGGGGTTCACGTTTTAAAAATACTGAAGATGGTTCCTTTTTCATTGCCAACAATAGTAAACATAACACGTTTCTAAAAAAATACTTAAAAAACTTTCAACAACGTTGGAACACAAATTAAAACAAAAATTAATTTACAAAGCGACATTTTCTGTTTATTGAAAACCCGTGAAATAAAAAAAACACTGCTTTGAAAAACCAAAATTCTTCTTATTAATGAAATTTAATATAAAAATTGCCGGAAATATTTAGACTTTTTTAGACGTTTCTTCATGCTCTTATTAATCCTTATCATTAAAAAAATTTGAAGGAAAATTGAGAACGTATATTTACTTTTTTAGATAATGCACCAAGCATTAATATCGATGAAAAATAAGAGGTGCTAGGGATGCTGAAAAAAAAAACAAATGGTATCTCAAAGCAGAGAGTGTTGTCTTTATTTACAGCAATAAATAAATTTATTTTACAAAAAATAAAAAAATGCAAAGAATGACGAAACATGTAAATTTTTTTTTTAAATCTGAGATGGTGTGTTCCGCTCTCATATGAAATTTTAAGATTTTCTGGTAGACAGTCTCTTAAGTAAGTATAAAGTTATCAAAATTTGTTATGGTATTTCTCTCTGTATTTATAACAGTTATAGTCTGGCAATCATTATGTTAGTTTTTTTATATTTTTTCCTCTTTTTTCATTGCAGACAATAATTTTCATTTTTTCTTCGATGAGAGAGTGCCTCTGTCGTTGTCTGCTGCTCTTTCTAAATTTCTGCTTTGTTCCCCTTTCTAATCATTCCGCTGAATAAAAGCAAGTTTGACTTTTTTATTTTTGTTCGATCCAAACGAACACATTCTAAAATTGGAACAATACAGAGAAGATTAGCATGGCCCCTGCGCAAGGATGACACGCAAATTCGTGAAGCGTTCCAAATTTTTTGTTAAATTTTTTTATCAGTAATATTTACAATTTTCTAAAATTTAAGTGGAAAATAAAGAATTCTTTATTTTATTTAGTTTCGAAGAAGGATAAATTGAGACAGCAAAATTTTTCATAAATAATATCTTGTTTTTAATTAAATTAATCACATTTTTTTCTTTTAATTTCGCATTTATGAGGGAAAATCTTTGGCACAGAAATACTTTAGTTGGTTGACCATTGGCCAATCCAAAAAAAGCATTATAAGATGTTGCCAAGTGTCGCTGTCATCTTCTTTCTCTGTTCTGTGTTCCCTTTTTCTTTCTTTTTTTCCATTTGAAATCGATTTCTCAGCAACAAGAGCGGCAGCAAAAAAAGAAGAAAACAACCTCGTGTCCCCTTTTTTTATTTTGTTCCCTTCCTGCACTCTCACTTTGCTGCTGGTGTTCTTCGTGTGTCTTCATATATATATTTTTTTCTGGTGAAAGAAAATATTTTATAAAAAAACAAATGTTAAAAAAATGTTTTAAATTTCATTCAATTCCTTCAACAAACAAGGAAGAAGACCTTGAATTGGGAGAAAAATTATCGCTTAATTATGAAATAAATAATCAACGGCAACGTTATGATTATTGCTTTCCAGAAGATTTATGGCGAAATATTGTTAAATATTTATCATTTTTACAGCTGGCAAATTTAGCAGAAATTAATGAATTCTTTTATTCAATTTGTGCACCTCGACTTGAAACTTTTAAAGCAAAACCTTCGCCAGTTTTGATAAAAATTGAGAAAGATACTTTAAAGATTAATTCAAGTGTTATATCGATTAAAGGATTAAAATTGGATGAAGTGGAAAATATTATTCGAGAAAAATTATGTGAAAATGATTTATTGCCTACAGCTGAGTTTGTGCTCGGTAAGTTTCATTAAATTTTTCTGCTTGAGCAAAAAACTTTTTTGCAATTTTATTGAATTTGTTCTCCCATTTTTTTATAAAAAAAACCTTAAATTTTATTTAAAGACTTTTTAATAAAAATCAAAACTACTTTTTGTCAAATCAAACAATACTTTTAAAACCATTAAAAATATTTTATTCAGTCTGAAAGCACATTATTAAAAAACAAAAATGTCAAAGAATCTTTTAAAAAATATTTCGGGTTACGGTAACAAAAAAATACTGCAAAAATTAAGACTAGAAAAGTGTTAAAATTTTTTTAATGATTTTAAAATTTGAATTTTTCTGTAGAACAAGATCCAGTTTTCTTTTCTTCTAAATGGATAACCTTTTGGTCAAATATCTTTCAATACATTTCTCCAACTCGTCCATATCTAACAAAGTTAACCCTTAAAAATTTGCATCTTTCAAAAGATGACTTTCTTCAATTTTTACGATTTTCAAAATCAATAACTTATGTTTCGTTTAAAAATGTAATATTTAATGGAAAAATAAGTATTGGCAAAGAATTATATGAAGAAGTTTTATCCCTTGAAACAATCGAAATTTTTATGTCTCCATCATTAGTTTGTGATCGGACCGCATATAAATATGCCCTATTTTATCATCCTGGAAAGCAACTATTTGAATATTGCCGAACTGGATTTCAATATCGGTCACAGACAATGCCATGCTTAAATTATCAACAACATTTGCTGCCATATAAAAATTTTACATTTGATATGTTTTGGGTTATCAATACTATTCCACTGCTATTTGTAATTATTAATTATATTTTACTCTATACTGTATATATCTCTGTAAATAATATTTGGACCATATCAATCTCAATTTTTCTTCCGCTAACTTTGCTAATAATTGGTTCAATATTTTTGATAAAAACTATTTTTTCACAAAAATATCAACTTTTTCGAAGATTGGCATGCTTCTGTGAAATTAAAATTTGTCGTATGAGTCGTTTAGCATTTTTCTTAAATCGGCTTTTATATATGATTACTTTATTACTCATATTTTCAATTTATTTTCCTTCTATCTTTAAATTGTATTCTCAAGGACAAGTCTCAGTTACAACTTTAAATGAGCTTTCATTGCCATGTCTAGAAGTAATTTTTTGTTGTATTTTTTGTTTTTCAACATTCTGTTTATTCTAATATCTATAAAATTTCTTTAAAATATGGGAAAAAATAAATCTTAGATTTGTACATTTATTGAAGGAAACTTATTTTACTATTCTACCATAATTATACTTAAACTACAGTAACCCAAGATGTAACTTTCTCAAAAATTTATACCTCAAATAAACAATCCGTTTTAAATATAATTTTGAAAAAATATCTAACAATCGTTGCTTACTGTAACTTTTAATAAGTAGTTCAACAGTATGGCTTCCACGTTGTTCTTCACAAAAATACTTTTAGAAAAATTAATTTAAAAATGTTGCTAATAGTCCAAATATCTCCTTGAGGGATATATTGGCACTTGCTTTCACCATAAAGATCCAATAAAGTCCAATGTAACTAACAGAAGCACAACAATAGAATTTAATTCAAAAAAACAAACAAACAATAACATGCTTTTGATAATATTATGAAAGCAAAAGACAAGTTTTAGAACAACAAAAAAAACTTATTTTCCACGAATGACATCACGGACATTATTGATTGCAAACTTTGGCAATAACTTCTGCTGTACCCTCCAATGGATAAAGTGCATTCTCCAAGAAAGCAGTAAAATTACCAATAAATGCCCGAGATAAAACAAAGTGTCCAGCAGGCTCAAATCCAGATGTTATATCTTCATCCTTTCTTGAACCAATACTTGTATTATGATTTGGAACAGGTGGTGTAAACTTATCTAAAAAATATAGGTTATAAATGGGAATGATACAAAGCAAAAAAAACTTACTGAATAAACTAACAGCCATCTTTTTTGCAATCGCTTTTGGAGTTCGTGCATGTGGCTCAATTTTCATAACATATAATGAAAGACAGATTTGAAAGTCATCAGGAAGATTTTTGAATACCATTTCTTCATCAATACGAAAACGTCGAGATCGCAGTAATGCAGTATTAGAAACTTCAACCAATTGAGAAGCAACAGTCTTTTCACCCGTTGAACCAATCAAAATAAAGACATAATTTGGATCTAAAAGGTGATAATATAATGCCATAAAACTCTAAAAAAACCATACCATCAGTAGCATTTTTCAAGTAATAATCTCTTGAAAGATTAATATCGATTCGGAAAATTGTATAAATTGAGGGAGGTGGCATTTCAGTTGGTGGTGGTTGAGCATGAGATAAATGATGAAAAGTATTGACACGAGCAATAAGATCACGATAAGTGGTAATACGAATTTCAGATAAAAGTATTAATGCATGTGCACAAATTCCATTCCATGATTGCTGACTTCCATCTTTTTTCCGCCAATATTGAACGGTTGCTTTTGCATCACGTAAACGATTTTGTTCAGTTGCAAGTTTAGATTGAAGGCGCTAAAAAATTTAAATTTTAATAATAAAGGTCTTCATTGGTCAAAAAAACATGAATCGTAAAAACAGGTTCAAAGAATGAAGAATTTAAAAAACGTGATAATCTAAAATATTTTTATTTTTGAGGAAAAACAAATTTCCTCAAAAAAGTTAAACCTTATTTTCATTTGTAAAAAAGGTGACACTTTGCCAAAACAAAAAAGTAGGAACTTTCTTGAAATAATTTGATTTTCCTCAAAAATAAAAATATTTTAGATTATCATTTATTATATAAAACAAATTCACATATAGTTTTTTTTTTCACACAATGACGTAATTTCAATCAAACTTATGAACTCATAAGTTCTTGTGAAACCTTTGTAAATCATACAGACATTAAAAACAAAAAAGTCCTTACCATAGCAAATCGTTCAAAATCTGATTCAGGAACATAAGCGTTCGACGTTTCATACGAAGTAAAAGAGTCATCAACATTAAGACGTTGATGAGTCCATCGATTTAATCTTGAAGAAGAATTTAAAGATGACATACGTGGAGTTCTTGGTGAATCGTAGAGATTCATTGGAGTATATGATAATCGACGCTGTGACGATAAAAGTGTTCCTGAATGTGGTGGTGGAACAGAAGACAAAGGTGTTGTATATCTTGCCATCTCAGGCGTCAAAAGCTCATTTGAAGGTGGTAGTGGCATATCATCATCATCACTTACCGCCATTTCTGTATTACCATCTGTAACGTTAAAGGTTAGCCATTTAGGTTAAAATAATAGAAATTCTAACACAAATAGCTAGCTTTTAATTTATGTTTACCCAATCTTTGTGATTTTAACCCATAAAGACCTAATTTTTTGGCATTATTTAACATTAAAGACAGGTCTTGAAAGCTATTATAGTTTGGCACTTTTGTACAAAAGTGTCACCCAAATCTAATAGCAGACAATGAATCCCAAATCCTTCTATATTACAACCCATTTTTTTCATTTTCAAGGAATCCACTATCGTTATTCATCCTAATAAAAGTCGCTTAAAATTCAGACAATAGAAAGGATTTTTTTCGTGCGAAGAAAAATTAACTCCGGCGTTGAAGCGATTTTTTCAATTTTTTTTTGCAAAAAAAAAGAAAAATGGAATGAAAAGAAGGATTACTGTATTTTGTAGCAAATGTGAATGAACCAAAAAGTTCATTTTTTAATTTTTTTGCGAATAAAGTTGAAAAAATCGCTCCAACGCCGGAGCCAATTTTTCTTCACACGAAAAATCCTTTCTATTGTCTGAATTTTAAGCGACTTTTATTAGGAAGAATAAAGATAGTGTGAAAGATGAAACTTCCCCAATAGGGTAATATGGGGCCAAAAAAAACAAATCAGAAGTTCGTTTTTGTTTAAACTGCCTCAGGGCATTAGTAGTATGGGACCCGAAAATTTGCATATTTTCAAAAAAAATTTTTTTTGATGGAATATGTTCTCTTAGCCTAGATCTATTATTTAAATTATAATTTATAAGAATCTGACCATTAGAAATGAAATGCCATCAATTCAAAATTAGCATAAAACAGTTTTATGCCAACACTTTATAGCTAATAAAAAAATGTTTAAACGTCAAAAACGCGAAGTTACAGTAATCTTAGAAAAAAATTTTTTTTATGTTATAAAAAATTATTTTTATCTGTAAAATTTTGATTTAGCTTGGTCCTCCCTGTGAGCAACGCCGTATACAGAAAATAATTTCGGAGGGTGCTAATGCAATTTCAGGTGGGGCTAATTTCCAGATTTCTTTGATCTTATGCTACTGGCGGCAAAAGATCAAAGAAAATCTTAAATTT
>CABFKO010021993.1:0-26292 GCA_901766855.1 Panagrolaimus sp. ES5
AAACATGATAATTTTAATGTTAAAGTTGTTGAAAAACTTAATTTTGGCATTATGTGTCTCAACCGGTGAACCCGCTGTGGGGGTTCAGTTGAAAGATGAAGAAGCTTCGGCTCCAAAGACAAAGTTCTCTGTTATTTCATGGATAATGAATATCGGGTCATTTGAGAATGTTTTAACTTTAAAATTTTTTCAAATGTTAAAAAATAAAGATATTTTTAGACTTTGTAAATTTTTTTAAAAATGTACATTTTAGACTTTGTAAAATGGGTGTGCTACTGTAATATTAGTTAGCAACAAAAGACAAAAATATTTGTTCCCGTCTGTCTTTAAAAAGTCTTTAACTGAGTGACGACGAAAGTTCTTACTTTCATGTGTCCTCAATTTTTTTGGTGTTCCTTTCCTCTGGGGATTTATGTATTTGGGAAGTGAGGAGTAAAAACTAAAACATTTTTTTAAAAATGTAAAACAATAAAACCAAAAACTAACTAGACCTTTTTGGATAATTTTGTTATTCTAATTTTTGTTGTTGAAAAATAATTTTTTCATCTTTTTTTTTTACGTTCATTGTAGTTTATTTTTTTTTTAAATGTAATAATTATTTTGCAATTTTAGATTTATATGCTATCTGAAATTAAAACAGCAAAAGAATTGTTGGCAGCTAGAAGAGCTGCCCGACGGCCGATTTGTAAACGAGTAAGTTAAAGTTTTTTAATAAAAGTAATTTTAATAATATCTAAATTTACTATTTTTTAGCCTCGTCTTTCAATATCACAAATGGCTGCATATTACGGATTACCAGATATGGATAATGAACAAGAATATGATGAAGAAATGTTAACTGAAGCTGATGCACCACCAAATGCTCAAAGTTCTACCGAAGCAGCAAAATCTTCAAATAATTTTTCCGTTTTTGGCTCTTTTTTTGATAAATCTAACAATGCTACAACTAGTGCTGAAGACGGTGAAGTTAAAGTTCCATTTTCGCATAAAGCTTTTGAAGGTGATAATGATTCAACAATTAAGAATAAAGAAGAAGGTTCAAAAATGAATTTTAAAATTCCAAAAAGATTTTCTCAAAATTTAAATGATACACCAAACGGTGCAATCGATTTTTCAAAATATGTTCTTCGTATTCAAAATATTCCCGAAAAGATTCCTGCTGCAAATGGTGACTTCACTTTAAGTGATAGTAAAGAACGAAGTACACAACTTCTTGGTCCTGTTATTTCACAACAAACAAAACAGTCTTCAAATTTTTCTGTTACTGTAAGTTTTTGCTTTTATTTATAAAACTATATATTTCTGATATGAGTATTCTCTAACAATAAACATACGTATTTTAGCAACGTGCAGGTTATAATCTCTTACAAAAAAATGAATCTCCTTCAACTCCAAGAGTTGCAGCAAAAAGACAATCACCTCAACCCGTTGCAAATTCTTCAGAAGAAAATCTTCAAAATACAGTAAGCTTGTGTTTCTGTTATTCTTTAAAAATATTAATTATGTTTAATTTAGATTATTACTAATTTTGATATTTTATCCATTGATGATGAAAATCCAAAAAGCTCAATGGCACATGATGGAATTGCTCCTGTTGAAGTAAGATTTAGTAATCTCATATGTATAACAATATATATTTTATGATTTTATAGGCGAACAAATATGGTAACGATGATTTATATTTCTGTTAATAAACATTAATTTACTTTTAATGATTTTACAAGTGGAATACTACATTTTATCATATCACAAGCGAGTTCAAATAAATATTCGTAACATTCCAACCTGCAAATTTTTATTATTTTTTGTATTGTAATAAAAAATAAAGGTTCTCACATTATTTTTGTTTTTTGCCAACTTGGACCCCAAACAAATAGGCCATGATTCCGAACAAGAATGGCAGAAGCATCTGGATATTGTTTCAGAATAGTTTTGATTTGAGGCTAAAACACTATTAGATTTGGTTTTTTTTTTCTGTAAAAGATAAAAGTAAATTACTAAAAGCATGTATTCAAAAGGTTGATTTTCAATAATTGGCACACTCAAAATTTCGATATTACTGTAATTTTTTCGAGTTCTTCGATTCATGATTCCTTTAATCATTTCTTGATCAGAAATTTCAAATGTTTCATCGTGTCCTAATAACTGTGCCAACAAATTTGCGTATTTTGAATGAGTATGAATAACACAATTTGTTTCTGAAATCAATATAAAAATGCATATATATGGATATATGAAGAAAGTGAGAACCTTCATCGTCGTTCAAAAGCATATTAAAAACGGGAACGCAATCACTTTCACGAATATTTGGATTTTGAGGGCGGGAAACAAGTTCAAGAGTCTCTTGATTTAACACAAATAAATCATTACTATAATTTGATTAACGTATTAAACAAAACAAATTTAAGCGAACTAACGGCAACAATCTTTCTTTCTGCACCGAAGAAGGTGAATAAAAAATTACTCCAGTTTTTGAAGTTGCTGCCATTCCACCTAAAATTTGTTTTAAACAATGGCGTATGCAATACTTTAAGCTTGTTTAATATTTTTGACCCACCCCCGCTTCCAACCATCCAACCTCGCTTAAAAAATAACTTCATAATTTCAACAAATAATTCAGAAGTCATATCTTGATCAAATGCAGAAACAGATTGCATTTTTTATATTGATTAAATTTGCAGAAAATCAAAAAAATCGTTAACTGAATAAATATACACTTTCTTCCAAATAAAGTGCAAAGATAACAAGCAAAATTCAATGAAAGAAAAAAAAACTTTTTTGTGGCTGCAAATGCTTGTCTGTGTTTCTTACAGGTTGATCTCACAAAAAAAACTTATATCACAGAAATTTATTACAAAAATAATAATAAAAAAACCATACAAAGAAATAAGGCAGAGATCTATTACCACAGACGGTAAAAACCCTTAATAAACATTGTTAAAACTTTTGGGAATTTTGTTTTGAAAAAAAGAAATACAAAAAAGACATAAAAAAACAGTTAAAAATTTTGATTAGAAGACTGATTGGCAGAGAGAACTTTATCTTCAGGTTTGAGTCCATTCAAAAGTTCAACATTTATTTGATCTTGATCAAAATTTTTTAATGTCGATGGTGGCATTTGATTCAGAATACCATTTTCAGTTATTTTACCATTTATAGATATTTTTGCTTCAGTGCCATTGTTAATATTATTATTAGAGTTTATTGGAAAGACATTTGATGAAAGATTATTATTTGTTTGAACAAAAGTATTTGGTGTTGTTGTTTGACGATAAATACCAGGTCTAAGTGAGCTATTTGTTTGAACAACCATTCGAGGATTATCATATGGAACTACTCTTCTAACATAATTTGGTTGAAATGAATGTCGCATTAATGGAGTACCATTACTAAGATAAATTTGTGATTTTACAGGTCTCATTAATGGAGATGAATAACGATAAGATGATGGTTGCCGAATAACACGTATTAATCGAGGTGAAGATTGATTTCCAGGTGAATGAATAAACATCGTACCTTGGGATGAAGAAGTTAAAACAGGTCGATAAAGAGCATTTGTAGGATTTGATGGCATAACATTATTCAACACAGGACGCCTATATGAAACAGATGGACGAGCCATGGGCCTTGAAGCAGAAGGTGTACTTTGAACTGGAGTAAGATGCGTATATAGAGGTTTTTTCAATATTGCAGGTTTTGGAGATGGAGAAAAAATTGGTTGAAAATCATAACTTTTTGGCGTAGAATTGTCTTTAGCAGTTGTTGCACTAACATCTCGTTGTAAATCAATAGGTTCTGGGATAGGTTCTTGATGTTGTTGTTTAACATTTGTAATTGCAGCAGATAATGATACTTCTGGTGTTGATATCTTTATTGCACTTGGATCATTTCTAGCTTCTAATCGAGCAGCACGTCCTTGATTCATTTGTTTTCGAACTTCAGCTTTGACATCGCCAGATAAATTTTCAACACGAATATATTTTACATTATCAGCAGGTAAGAAAGTTTCATCGTCGTAAAATTGATTGGCACCTTTTGGACGCTTTTTACGTTTTAAAGATTTTACCATATCCCCAGCTTTTTCAATAACATTATTAATAAGAATCTGTAAAAAACGCGAAATTACAAAGTAAATACATATGTAAAAAAAAATATCTTACATCAAGATAATCAAGTTCAACAGCATCAGGTTGTCGAGAATTATGTTCTGGTTCAGATGGTAAGGAAGAAGAAGTCTCAAGAACTTCATTAAGGAATCGCTTTTCTCGTTCAAGATCTATAGCTTCTTGACGTCTTGCAAACCTTGCAGCTCGACCCTGTAAATTAGCATTAAAAGTACAGTACATTTAAAATAAATAATTACTTCTTTCTGTTGTTTTAACATATCATCCCTTGTAGGCTCAGACGGTTCTTTTTTATCTCTTCGACGACGAGTTCTAAGAGCTAATGGTTCATATATTGGTTGAGATGGTGCACGCAATTTATTTTGAATTCGAAGACTTGGTAAACGACGTGTTTCCATTGATGCAGTAAATTCTTGAATTTTTTCATTAATTTCAATAAGCTTTGAAGACATATGTTGACTTTTTCGTCTGGTACTACCACTTATAAAATTATTAAATAAGTAAGTGAATCCAGGACTATTAAATGCAACAGCATATGGTTTACTTTCTTGAAATTCGCCATCAATCCTGAAAGCATTAACATAAAAAAACAAAACTAAATAGCACATACTTACTTGATAGGAGCAGTACAGAATATCAGATCCCATCCAAAATAATAAAAATTAAACTTTTTATCATTTTTTGCAATAACTTCTGGACGAAGATCTTTTTCATTGATCCCCTAAAATTTGTAACATTAAAAAAGTTTTATCGTATGTTCAAACTTACACATCGTTCTAACAATTCCATATCACAGCACATTGTTTCATATGCTTCAGCTAATAGAATAAAAGAATCTTCAGCAGAAAGCTTATTTACATTACCACCACAATTTTCAAGCGCTGTAATCGATGTTGGAACAAGCTTTTTTATGAATGATTCCATGGTAGCTTCAAAAGAAAACCGATATCTGCCCATTAATTTAAATATCGTAATAAATGCCTCTTTTATTTCATGTAATTCTTCTAATACTGATCCACGAAAGAATGCATCTTCCAAAAGCTTTGTATTCCATCTAATAGTGCTGACATGTTCATTAAATAAAGTATCTCCAAATACTATTTTATATAGTTCAGGGGATGTAGTTAACCATGTTTTACCCTATAAGTTTAAGCATAACATTTAAAGTGGAAAATTAAAATCTTAAAACTTAAAATCATACCAATGGATATTGGTTGTTAACCAATACATCATAACCTGGATCAAACATTAAAGCTTTAATTAATATTCAAGAAAAAAGTTGTTAATTGTTATTATTATTATTTATACAGTACGACAAGATAATAGCAGTAACAAAGAAAAAAATATGCAAAAATATTCGGCTGCTATTTGTTGCAATCTCTTTTTTTTGTTTCACAAATATTTTTTTTCTCTATTGAATAATGCACTTGGCAAAAAACAGTTTGATACACATTTTGCCAAACATACGTTGTAAAACGAAAAAAAGATAATGCATCTTTTTTTTTTTGGAGAAAAAATATCTGGAATTTAAAATAGCTCTTTAAATTTTTTTAAAAATGCAAAAAATGATTTTGACCAATTCCATATTTATCAAATTTTAAGACATTTTATTTTTGTAATCAAAATTTTCCATTATTTAATTCCTCAATAAAATGGAGACAATTGGTACTTTAATTTTGCCAAATGACGTTTTAAGCGAATAGAATTGACAGTAATCAATGAAGAAATAAACTGTAGAATTATCTGTAGAAAAGGTTAAAGTCGCATGCAAATTCGATATCAAAAAAATAATTGTTTAGATCAGTATGCAAAAAACTTATAACATTTAAAAAATATCGCAATTTAAAAAAATGTAATTTATAAATTTTATATACATCATAAAGGAATCATAAATATTGTTTCTTCATAATCACAAAACAAAAAATAGCAAAAATTATTACAGTAATAAATTTTTTAAATTTTTTAATCAATTGGAAATATATCAGGACGGCATTAAAATAAAAAATTAATTTAATTGAAAATGACTGTTTTTTTTAAGTTTATTTTTTTTAGTTCCGTTGATTGTTTGTTTTTATGATTTTCATATGGCTTTATAAAATAGTTTTATAATATCGTGATAAACATCTATTATGTGCTAATTACACCATAAAACAATGTTCTAAAATTTATTTTATATTTTCAACCATTCTTATTTTTAATATCTATGTTGCTTCTCTTTAAAGTAATATTGTTTTAAAATTAGGTAAAGCTTATTTTAAATGCTAACCTAAAATTCCTTTGACATTTTAAATGAACTGTCAAAACAATGTACAGCTTTTCCACCTTTCTGCCATTTTCTTGCTATTTGTAGTTTCTAAATTTTTAGCAATAAAAAATTTTTGAAAAATAAAAATATTTTGAAATTTTTGTTCAGACGAATTAGGTTTGAGCGAGAAAGAACATTGAACTTTTGATGGCTTCTTTAATCATGACAAATCAGAGGGATTCTTTTTCGAATGAAGGCTTCCTTTCATTTTGTATTGTTTTTATAAGAATCCTTAAAAAATGTTTTTTTAAAATTTTTGCTTTTCTTCATTTGCTTTAGTTTTGAATTTTTGTTTAAGCATGTGGAGGTATCTTTTATTATTTTTCTCCCAATTTTTTATTTTTATTGTAAGTCTCAAAGCGTTTTTATAGCAAAGAAATAGAAAAAAGTTTTAAGGTTAAATGTCAGCAACCTATTACAGTACCAACAGTTAGCCCAGGCAATGACGGAATTATTAGGATTAAAGTTGGATTACTTTTTCCAAATGCAACTTATCGTTTAAGAACTTTAATGGGATTTGGCCAATCTGCACCTGCAATAATTCTTGCTTTAAAACGTGTACAAGAAGAGAGAATGCTGCCAAATGTGAATTTCACGTAAAACTAAAGTTTTAAAAATAAATATATTTATTATACATTATTTTAGTTTTGTTTGGTACATGGATCAATGTGATGAAGGAAAAGCAGCAGGATACACAACAAGGCTCATCCAAAATGATGGAGTTCATGCTATCATCGGACCTCCTTGTACGACATGTACGTAAAAATAATATAATAAAAATCTAATAAATAAAAGAATTTTAGCTGCAATAATTTCTGGAATTCTTGGATCATTTTATAATCTTCCAATTTTTACATGGGGTGCCGCAACATCTTCTGAACTTACCGATGGTGTCAGATTCCCAACTTTGGCAAACGTGAATGCCAACACTTTTACGTTAGCTTTAAAAACATTTTTGCTTTACTTTTTTTGAAATCAATATTTAATTCTTTTAGTTTGGGCCAAGCAGTAATTGAAATTATGATGGAATATGGTTGGAGCGAATTTGCATTAATTTATACCCTTGATTCTGAACAAAGAAAATGTGATTTTTTACAGCAAGATTTGGAAGTAAGATTACTACTTTTTTTAAAAACATAAAAATACATTAATTTTGAGAAGGCTGTCAGTGATAAAAGTGACGATACTTACATTTCTTTTAAACGTCAAATTGGAGCTGAAAAACCTTCAATGCTTTCAATTTTGGATACGCTTAAATCAAGAGCTAGAAGTAAGCAAATCATACATTTTTTAGCATTAAAAAATTTAATTAATTACAGTAATTGTTGTGTGCTTCGATGATGATGATACCAAAAGAAGATTTCTCGTTGCAGCAGATGAAAAGGGGATGAATACAGATGAATATGTTTATATTTTTCCAGATCTTCGAAGTCAAGGAATGCTTAGACAAGGTTCGTTTTGATTGTCATCTGAATTATAATATTTAACATTTTTAAGTGAATAATACTGATACTGGAAAGAATGCAGAAGCTGTAAGATTTTGGGTTGATTACAATGATCCCCCAGATGGATTAGATGAGAAAGCAAAAGCGACTGCTAGACGTTCAATTATTGTTTGTTTTTTTAAAATATTTTAGTTATTGAATATTCTTTTTCAGATTGATTTAGAAAATCAATCGACTGAAGAAATTGAAACTTTTAATAAAGAAGTTCAATCTTTAATGGGAGAATATCCATTTTTTTGTAAAGGAGCATGTTTAGGTAGTGTAGATGAAACACAGGTAAGTGCAAGTGTACATCTTTCAACATAATTTTTATTGCTATTTTTAAACAGCCATCAGTTTATGTTCGATCATTGCATGATGCCACATATATGTATGCAAGAGCAGTCAATAAAACCCTTCAATCATATAATCCTGATCAACTTTTAAACGGTTCACTTGTAAATACCCTTTCGAGGGGTGAATTTGAGGGCATGACAGGTCTTGTTCGAATAAATGAAAATGGTACACGTGAACCAGTATTTTTTGTAACTGCATTAAGTTTAACAGATGAACCTACAGTATACGCAAAAATTTCTATTCAAGCTAATATTGTTTCTTTTGAACCAGAATATCAAGATGAATTTACAACTATTTGGTCATCTCGAAATAATAAAAGACCACTTTCTGTTCCAATTTGTGGATTTTCTGGTGTACAATGCCCTGTTTCAACAACTGGATACATTGTTATTGGAATCGGTGGAGGCCTCATAATTCTTGGATTATTTATTGGAGCAATATTTTTTATTTGGAGGTTTTATTTTTGTTGCATTAAATATTAATGTTAAAATACTTTAGAGCAAAAATGTTAGAAGAAAAGAAAATGAATGCTGAATGTTTAGTGTCACAACATGACTTGACAAAGTTATCAGCAGATTTACAAAAAAGTGATTTAATAAAAAGTATGAGAAGTATGCAAAGTGGACATTCATCTTTGACTAGGACAACTGCCGAAAATCATGAAGAAACTGAACATCATGCATTCTTTTTATGGAATAAAGAAATTGTTTTTGGTTCAAAACAAGTAGTAAGACCAAAATTTGGAAGACAAGAATTTAATGTTGTTCGAAAAGTAACCAAAGAATTCCATTTAAAAAAAAAAACTAATACAGTACATTTAAGATTCGTCAATTTGATCACGATAATGTAAATCGCTTATTAGCAGTTTGTTTAGATGCTCCAGTATTTATGGTTGTATGGAAATATGCAAGTCGTGGATCACTGAAGGATGTCTTAGCAAAAGATAATTATTTATCCGATTCATTTTTTATTTTTGCTTTAATGAGAGATCTTGCAGCTGTAAATTTATACATTTGTTTTATTTGCTTATTTTTTAAACACATTATTTTTTAAGGGATTATCAGCTATTCATTCATCATTCATTAATGTTCATGGAGCTTTGACTTCTGAATGTTGCTTAATTAATGATCGATGGCAGGTTAAAATAAGTGATTATGGTCTTCCTTTTCTTCGAGCAATAGAACCGATTCCCAAAAAACGTAGCTTTTTTCTTTCAACAAAGTTTCCATCGAATAAATACTTTTATTACAGGATATTTATGGATGGCACCTGAACATATTCGTTCAGACGATAAAATTGGTTCACAAGCGGGTGATGTTTATAGTTTTGCAATTATTTGTTCTGAATTAATTAATCGACGTCCTGCTTGGAATTATACAGATAGGGAAGATGACATTGATGGTAATTGTTACCGTATACCTTTTTTGAAATTTTAAATACCACATTTTTTATAGATATAATCTTTGCTATAAAGCGTAGTTCTGAGCCACCGGCACGACCAGAAATAGATGTCAGCGATGATATAAATACAAATTTATTACATTTAATACGGGATTGTTGGGATGAAAATCCCGTTAAAAGACCAACAATGAATGTTGTAAAAAGTTTAATTAAAAATATGAACAGTCGAGGGTATATTTTATTTGTATTCTTTTTTGTTTATCATAATTTCAAATTTAAGAAAGCAAAGTTTAATGGATTATGTTTTTAATATGCTTGAACAATATGCAACTTCTTTGGAGGATGAAGTTGAAGAGCGAACAAAAGAACTTGTTGAAGAAAAAAAGAAAAGTGATATTTTATTGTACCGTATGCTTCCAAAACAAGTTGCAGAAAAGCTTAAACTTGGAAATACTGTTGAACCAGAATCTTTTGATATGGTTACAATATTTTTTTCTGATGTTGTGTCATTTACAAATTTGGCAAGTAAATGTACTCCCCTTCAAGTTGTAAATTTATTAAATAATCTTTACACAACTTTTGACTCAATTATTAATGGACACGATGTTTATAAAGTTGAAACAATTGGTAAAAATACAGTACATTAAATTGTTAATAATTTTATCATTGTTAAGGTGATGGATATCTTTGTGTTTCTGGTTTACCACATAGAAATGGGGATTTACATGTAAAAGAAATTTCTGATATGTCTTTAGCTTTTCTTAATATCCTTGTTGACTTTCGTGTTCCACATTTACCAAATGAAAGGATTAATTTAAGAATTGGCTTTCACACAGGTTTGTTTGTATTTTTTAATTTTTTTAGCTTTTTTTATTATCCCTAAATTTGTAGGATCAGCTGTTGCAGGAGTAGTAGGTCAAACAATGCCAAGATATTGTTTATTTGGAGATACAGTAAATACTGCATCAAGAATGGAAAGTAATGGAAAACGTATGTGTTATTTTAGATTGGAATTGCAAAATATGTTTCATAAAAATTTTTTAGCTGGTCGAATTCATATGTCAAATACTGCCAATGATTTTTTAACAAAAGTTGTTGGTGGATATATTACAGAGCCACGGGGGGAAGTAATTATTAAGGTAGTTTTTAAATAAAAATTCATAACTTCAATTTAAAATCGCTTAAGGGCAAAGGTGTAATGGAAACATATTGGCTTATTGGAAAAGCAGATGGAACAACATCAATTCCAAAGCCTCCACATTCAAATTCAATTGATGTTGAAACCCCTGGGCTCAATGTTTCACAACCCCCTTTTCCTGAAATTTCTCCCATTGTTCCAATGGAGCTGCCTCAAACAAGTATCCCTGAAATATCAAATCATCTACCAACAGTTAGTTTTAATTTGGATAAAACTATTACTTCCAAGAATTCTTTTATTAAATCATATCCACCAAATATGCCACCACCTCCACAACAAAGAAATGATACCCCTTCAACGGTTCCGTTGTAAAAATTTAAAAATTATTTGAAGAAAAAAAAGAATTTTTATTATGTATTTTTGTATCTAATCAACAACAAATTTTCTATCTTTTCTCGTTTCACTATTTACAACCAAAAAAATAAAGCATTCTTCTTTCTTTTTTCGAAATTTTGTGTAAAACTCACACAAAAATATATAAGGAAATATTAAACAGTAAATTCCATGCTACCATCTAAAAGGGATCGTTTCTCATCCATTGATTGGGACGAGTATCGACGAGAATGGCCAGAATTTGTTGCTGAATTTGTTCCTGAAGCAGAGGGAATAGGAATAGTTAATTGGCCTTGCCTACTTCGATAATAATATTGTTGTTGTTGAGGAGATAAATTTTTAAGATTTTTTGCTGCTGCAATTGCTGCGGCTGCTTCCATTGGATATCTGCTGCCTTTTGGTCCATCATCAAATGATGTGTGTTTATTTAATAATGGTTGAGATGGTGAAATGCTAAGATTAATACTTGTAGGTATTGATGCTCTTGGTGTAACAACTGTAGGAATTTCTGCATTAAGAAGCTCTAAAAAAATTGTTTTTGCCTTTTAACTTTGGTCTTTCTTTTTTTTTGCCAAACAAAAACATACGTATATCTGTTTTTATTTGTCTTATAAGTTCATCATTGTCAGCTTCTAAAAGTCTTGCCTTTGAAAGATGATAAATAATCCCACAGCCAAATCCATCACCAAGAACATTTACACTTGTTCTTATTCTGTCTCTGTAAACAAAAAAATATTATTGCCTTTGTAAGACATCCATTTTTCTCTCTATAACTTACAACAACCAATCAACCGTCAATAATAAACTTAAATCTTTTGCAGGTAATCCTACTGTAGTTAAAACAATAAGAATTGTATCTAATCCTGCAGGGACAGATCCGGAACCAATTGATGCAATTGTTGTCGTAAAACTAATTGTTAAAAGTTCAAACATTGTCAATTGTACATTATGTAATTGTGCAATAAAGATTACCGCGACTGCTTCATACAAAGCTGTACCATCCATGGTAATTGTGGCTCCAAGTGGAAGTACAAAACGTGTAACCCTTCGATCAATTTTTAAATTTTCTTCCAAAGACCGAAATGTTACTGGTAATGTTGCACCACTTGATGCAGTTCCGAAAGCAGTTGTAAGAGCTTGAAGCATACCTGTCATATAATTAAATGGTGAATTTCTTGTAAAAATATAATATAACAGGGGTAAAGTTAAAAGTGAATGAATCATTAAACCACAAATTACAGTAACCACATACATGGCTAATGCCTGTGCAGTTTCAGTAAGATTATCAATATCAACAATATTTTTACAAACTAATGATAAAATTCCTATCGGATAACACCACATTAATGCTGAAATCCATTTCATAATAACTGCATCCAAAACAATAAAAAAATTAATCATAAGTCGAGCTTGATCACCAAGAATACTTAAAACTATGCCAAAGCCAGTACAAAATACAATTAAACCTGCAAAAAAAAAGTTAGAGTTATTTTTGCATCTTATTTGTTTACCCAAAACATTCATTTCATTTGTGTATTCCAAAATAGGTTTCATCAAAGGTTGTGCAGTTGTTGTATTTAAAGCAATCATACTCGTGGCATTTGTAAAAATTCTTTGAAGTCTTGGCTTAACAGGGATATAATTTGTTTGAACTTGTTGAAAGGTTGCTTGAATAATATTTTCTGGGAACATGTTTCTATAAAAACAAATTTTTATGCGTTTTCATTTTATTTTTTTTGTACCTTATTTGATCGAGAAAGGTATCTAATGTTGATAAAGCTGTATCATCTAAAGTTCCTTCACCTAAATTATGAAAAAGTGCTGGGTCACCAGGATGAATTGAAGAAACCAAAACAATTCCTGTCTAATGAAATTATTTTTGTTAAAAGAAAAAAGAACTTTTTTTCAAATCTTAAACATACAAAAGTTGAAAGAAGTGTTGTAAGCATGTAATATGCAATGGTGTATATTCCAATCCGACTTGTATCTTCTGGTCGAATTTGTGCAAGAGCTTAAAATAAATATATCATTTAACACATAAAAAAAGGAAAGAATTTAAAAATACAAAAAACAAGTTTAAAAAATGGCAAAAATTATAGGAAAAAATAAAAATAACATTATTTTACATACAAAAGGAGAAAGTACTTACCACTAATAACAGAAGATATTATCATGGGAAGTATCATCATCTCAACAATTTGCATAAAAATTTCACCTGGAAATCCAATAAGACTAATTGTGTCATTGCTAAATTCGGAGAAAATTTTAAATGTTTGAATTGATTTTTCATTCAATATGAGTCAAACCTTGGATTAAATGGACGAATAACAAAACCCAAGACAACACCAATAACGACAGATTCAATTGTTAAAACTAATAACAAATCTTTTTTCATCTTCTTTTTTTCCTTTTAAATTTCAATCTATTGATCTGTAACATTATCAAAGAAAAATACAAAAAAAGAATGCATTTAAATTTTTCTTAAACGCCCCCACCCACCGTTTTTATTTTCTTTTAATTTGTTAGTTCCAAAACAATTTATCGTTTCTCTCCTTAAAATTTTTGTTGTTGCACTAAAAAAAGAGATCAGGTAAAAAAACACGAAAAAGCAAGAATTGTTTGAACTAAAAATGTAATTAAATTTTTTTGACGTACAAAAAACAGAGGCAAAAAAACACAAACCGCAAAAGTGATAAATAAAAAGACGAAATTGATTCGACGTTCGAAATTGGACACACCAATTTTTTACCTCGGAATCTGTACATATATGATGATCGAAAAAAACGGAAACACTTTTTTCTACCTCATTTATATTATCAATAAATGATAATTTTTTACAAAATAAAAACGAGAAAAAAATTTTTAGTCTAAAATATTCCATCCTTCCAAAAATGAAATAATACCTTTGACGACGTCAAAGTACTTTATGATTGAAGGACAAAAAATCTCCCCTTTTTTTGGGATTGACGTAAAACAAAAAAGGGTTTATGTAAAATAAGTTTATTTGCAAAAAAAGAAAAGAAGAAAGTTTAAACACCGCAAAATGTACAACATTCAATTATTGCTTCACTCCATTCACTTTCTCCTTCACCAGAGCTTAATCTTTCTGTTGTTGTTCTTAAATTTTTACGACGGCGTTGTGATATGAAATCAGAAAATGCCTTAAAAATTAGTATTAAAAAAACTAATTAGAAAATAAATTATCTTACTTGAAACATTTTTATAGTTCCAATTACATTAAATATTCGACCGAATGTAGTTAAAACAACTAAAACAATACTAGGGACTTTAATATTACTTGATGATGTGCCATCTATTAATGTTGAATTTGGTAACAAACCTAAAACATAAATTTGGAAAAAGAAAAATTAAATAAGTTTTACCGTATTTTAGCAATTTTGAATCAATTTCAACTTCTATCATTTTTCTGTCAATTTCGCATTTTAATAATCCAAGGCCTGAACCCAAAATATTTAAAATAAGACCAAAAACAAATGCAAAAGCTGTTTCTAAAATTTCACAAAAAATTTTTAAATTACCGTACTACCTTTTATAAACTTAATAAATTAAAGCCAACTTACTTCGTCTTTGTCTTCTTTCTTTTAATTGACTCAAAATAGCACTAAATTTTCCATTTCTAACTAAAGCATGACGAGAAATTCGACCTGCTTCTAGGTCTGTATTCATCCTCAAAGAAAGAAATTTAATCATAAAATAATGGTCAAAGACTGCGAACATATCTTTACTTACCTTTGCCATATTTTATTATCCTCTTATTTACTACAAAAATAAATCAATATCTTAAAAAACCAGCAGAAAAAACATATATGTATGAAATAAAGTCTATTTTTTTTATTATTAATCTTTATGGAAAAATGAAAGAATTGAAAAATTTAAAGAGTGCTTGCAAGAAAAACTGATGGCATTAATTATTGTTAAAAATATGCAAGAAAAACAATTATATGTATTATTTTCAGCATTATCAAAAGTTAGGAATCCTATGTTATGCATCCCTTTTTTGAAGATCTGTTCTTTATTTGGTGCAAATATTGGCTATCGATTTGAATGATTCCTGATGATGATCTCACTCTTCTTCAGCTTCGTAGATCAAGTTTTTTCACATTAAAAATTTGCGGCAAAAACATTTTTTTAATGTTTTAGTGTTGTTTTGTTAAATATATCTTTTAAATTTTTTGCATTATTGCTACAGTAAGGAAATGCTTGAATTTTTAAAAAAGTTTTTTAAATTTCCTGCCATTTTTGGCAAATTGAGATTCAAAGCCATTTTTCGACCAATGAATTTTTTGAAAAAAAAATACTGACGAAGAAAAAAGACGCGGGAATGTTAATTTTAAAAACGAAACATAACGTTTTTTTCTTTGATTGTTCTGTGATTATAATTTTATTGAATGTGTTTTTTTCATTTTTACATAAAAAAATTACTGATTGTTTAAACAACATTAACTTTTTGCTTTTCAGCTTTAATATCATCTATTATGTCTCAAAATTCATCAGGTCTTGGTGAAGGTAAGCATTTAATTGTTGAATTTCTGTTTTTCTACAATGAATATTTTTTAATTTAGTCCATATTCAAAAAGCAGCACATGATAATGATGATTTATTGAATGCTGGAACAATTCAAAACAAACATGCTTCTTCACTTATTGATGGTGGACTTGATGATTCTATTCGTGACGAAAAGATTACTGTTTGTGATAAAGAAGATGATCTTGAGGAAGATTACGATATGGAACGGTTAGTGACTATTATGTTTGATATATCAATAGTTTTTTTAATAAGCATTATTACAGAAGTAATAGTCGTGAATTAGATGATCAATCAAATATTCATGATGAAAATATTGCTAGTGAAACGTCTTCTGAAGGAACTCCACGTGCTCCTAAATTTGAAATGGATTCCATGAACATGTATAATAATAAAGAAAAGGTTTGTCATTTATTTTTATAATGCAAGTAATGTAAGTATAATATTTTAGTTAAAATGTACTCCTGCAATTCAAAAATTACGTAAAGGTCTTGCTGAATTTGATGTTCGTTCGCCATCGGATGCAATGATGTCACCAGTTACTGCTAAGCTATCTCAAGTTCGACATACTATGAAACAATCCGATGCAATTCGTCATGGTCGAGGTGGTGGTGACGCAAGAAAAAATCCTTCTCCTCAACGATTAATCTTTGAAGATGATGAATAGATAATAAAAACTATATATTTGATTATTTCTGATGCTTGTATCCATGTTTATTTTGTATGAAATATATATCTTTGTCTATGTTATACAGACTTGTAAATTTATAAAGAACAATATAAACTGAAAAATGAAAATTTAATACTTGATGCAAAATGATATACATAAGTAGTTGAATCTTAAGCAAAACATGAATCTAAAAATGAAGGTGTTAAATTTATTCATGAACATGTTAATAGTTTTAGTAGCAATAAAGAACTTATATTGAATTGTAAACAGTGTTGTGACGAACTTTCTTTATCGACTCCAGCAGAAAATAAATTGAATTGCTCCGAATAGAAGCGGTATATTTTCTTTGATATTTGAATATCAGTGGCTCCAGCTCCGGAGTCGGCTACGAAATTCCAGAGCCGCAACATCACTGCTTGTAACATGTGATACAAAAAAGCAATGTTTTGTTCATTCAATTTGTTCGTTGCTTTAGCGTTTTTATAAAAAAAATTTGCAAAGGAGTTCTCTCTTTCAAAGCAAAAAAGTGTTTGGCAGAACGCAAACGTCGTGGGTGGTCTTTTAATTGGATGCTTATTGAGCATTTATATGAGATTTAATAAATTTTTGGTTCTCCATATTTATTTTAAAAGAAATTCGAACCAAACAAATAAATAACAAAATTGTTGTTTTATAATTAAAGAAAAAGTTTTATATACAGTATTCCCCTTACAAACAATATGGTAGAAGCAAAGTAGTAACATAAACTGTTTAACAATTAGCCCAGTGTAACAAATTCCATAATATATAGATTTTTTTATAAACATGTCACATCATGTTTAATTTGATATCATTACTTAAATAATAAATATCTTTTTACTTTCAATGCTGATAATATTGGTGTTTACCGTAATTTAAAATATACATGTAATAGTTATACATGTAATTCTATTTTTTAGTCTTCAATGTATTTTTAATATAACACATTACAGCACATCAATTTGACTGTTGAGCTTATTTATTGAGCTTTAAAACTTAATAACTTTTTAATAAATGCGCTTTTTAAAAAACAGAACTCTACTTTTGTTGTGCTACGGCAGACGAACAAAAGGTTCACTTTTATAACATATCTGTTAAAAAGCTATCAAATTTTGTTTGCAGATCATGTACATGCATTTTTTCTGCCGTGTTTTTGTATTTTTTAATGTAAATAAAACTGTTTTGCAAGATCTGTACAGACTTTACAACACTGTAGGAGCCTGAGTTTGTCTTCTAAATTAACGAAATATGCAACTATATATTTGGCAGTTAAAGAAAAATTTATATTTATTAAAAGGTTTTTTAAAAAAATTGTTAAACAACTGTAATAAAAGCATTTTAAATATATGAGATGTATAATAAATGCTGATACAAAAACTAATAAATTTGATTCATTTTTTCTAAGCAAAATTATTGTTTCTTTTGTTTTTGATGAGTATCAGATCTGGAGAAAGCTAAAGTGCCACCAAAAACAAGAGCTGCACCAATCCAATGTTGCGTTGTAAAAACATTTCCAAACCAAAAAATTGAAATAAGAAGTGAAAGAAATTTCCTTAATGTTACAACCAAAGTAACGGTCAAGGAATCAACTTCAGAATTTAGACGATAAACAAATAAAATGCAAAGCCATTGTCCAATACATGCACCAAAAAGTTTTACCCATAAATGTGGAACTCCAGTATCAATTCCAAGAATAGAATATGGATGACTGTATGAAAATTTAATAATATAATTATAGATATCACTACCCATCAATGCAAAAATTGGTAATGACATTGCATGTATATAAAACATTGCTTCACGTGGATGTTTACCATATTTTTTATACATATTTTCTTGGACAACAGCAAGATATGATGTTGCTAATAAAGCAACAATTAACATAATTATTCCAATTACCCATTCTTGATAATGCTTTTGTGCATCTTCAAGTGAAATTGCAGCATCCTTTTTTTCAACTGATGCTGATGCAAGTGTACATACAATAATTCCTACAGTAATTAATAAAACAGATGCATATTTTTGAGTTGAATATTGTTTTCCTTGCAAATATTTATTCATTATTAAATTTGTTAATAATGCACCCTAAATATTTAATATATTTATATATGTATGTGTAGTTGTAGAACAAAAAACTTACTGAACGAAAAATGATATGTAATGGAACAGGGACATGAAAATTTAAAGCTTGATTATTTATAACATTTCCAAAAAAGAATACAGCACAAACAGGCAAATATCCTTTAAATGGAATTTTATTTGGAACTGTTAAAAATTTTGATGTAACAAATAATCCTTCAATGGTGATAAACAAAAATGTTGAAAATGTTAGCAAATTCATTGCTCCAGGTTGTTCCCTGAAAAATCATTTTACTGAATCTAAATTTAATAATAGATATTTCATACTTTGCTAAAGATTCCACACATGTCATTGATCCAATACATCCTGTTAAAGTTCCAAATATTGAAAATGCAGCTGACATGATGGTCGAAGAAGTTTAACAAAACTAACTTTGCTGAAAAATATTGCGCTTTTATTTTAAGAAAATGTTTTCTAACACAGACTACAAATTGTGATTTTGTAGTCGAAAATAAATGTAATTTAAGCACAATATACAAACAATATTATTAATTTGGTTACAACGATAATTGTTTTTTTTCTTATATTATAAAAAATACAAACAAAAAGAAATTCCGGAAGTGTTATGAAAAATCTTCAAAACCACACGAAAAATGTAGAGCATGCAAATATTTGGCGCAATTTCTCATCTTGTCAGAAAAAATAAAAAATGAGGAATTCAAGTGAAAAATAGTATGACCTTGTTGAGGTTAAAATTCGATAAGTTTAATCGATTTCTGTAGTAAAAAATAATGCAATTTTTTAAATTAAACAACTAAAATTTGTGTTTCAAACAATAAAAATTAACCAAAAATAGTCATACTTGTAAGATAAACTAAAATAAATTTTTGGCCACTATTCAAACTCCACAAATTGTGTTAAATTTAAGAAGCGTTAATGGGGTAAAACAACTTAAAGTAATTAAAAAATGAAGGAATAGTTGGTTTAAAACAGATTTTCACTTTTTATAGCAAACATAAACAATCGACAATCGAACAGCTGTTAAAAACCTTTAGATTTGCGCACATTAAATGTTTAAAAAAAATAAAGTTGTTTGGGTTTTTTGTTACTTGGGTAAAACTGAAGCACAAAAGTCACCTGGTTAAGTGAATATGAACTGTTTCAAAAAGTTTAATTTATACTATGAAAAAAACCAAAATTTATCTTCGTTTTAAAAGCAAAATGCCAGTGTTCAAACGAAAGAAAGGCGATAAAACACTTTTTATACTGAGGAGGTCCTCTTTTTACAACAGCTTATCACAATTATTTTATTCCATTTTTGTGTTCTTGTCATAAACAATATTCATTACCCTTTCTTTTATTTTGACTTTTTTGTGTTCAATCTTGTATAAAAAAATTATAGAGAAAAAAGGATCGGCTAGACACACAGAATTATGTGTATGATAATTGTATTTTGAGTTTTAAATAAAGACAACAAAGAAAGAGAGGCAGGATCGTTGTGAAGGATTTTTAAGCGAAAAAAATAATATATGGAACTTTAGGAAATCCATGAGATGACAAAAGAGAGAAACAATATTGAAAGAAAATAAAAACAACAAAAATAAAACCAACAATATAAAATTCATTAATAATTAACTTAAAAAATAGAGCAATTTTTTATGGAATTTGATTGTAAATTATTTGAGATTTTCAAAAATGATTTGTTTAACGATATCCTCGAGGATTGTTCATTTGAAGTCGATTAGCTTGTGAAACAAGATCCATATGAACATCTTTAAGATCAACATATTGCTTCATTGCAAACTGAAAAAAAGAGTTTTAAAAAAAATGGTGCAAAATATTTTAAAATTAAAATATAATTTGTTGCACAAAAACACATATTTGGGGTATAAAGCATTGAAATGGACAATGAAAATAAAAAAATTCGCTTACTTGGAAGTAACAATGCCCTTTAGATGTAAGTTTAACAGCATTATGTTCAATTGAAACAACACCCTTTAAACGGAGATCTTTTCGATTAATAAAATCTTGGAAAATTGTTGCGATATTTGCTGTAACAGGTGTTACAAGGGCACCATCCCTTTTTCGTTTAATTGAAATTGTAATCATTCCATAAAGTGTTGAAACAAGTTGATATGTGCCATGAAAGCTTAATTCTTCGATAACAATTGAAGCTTCAGTTTGTACACCAGAATTTACAATAATATTACTGTCAACACTCCATGACAATGTTTCAGATTTTGTATTTTCTTGTAATGAATTAAAATGTACTTCATGTTTAAAGCCAGTTTTAAGTTCAGCAATTTCACCTTAAATGTAAAAAATTTAATTATGGGAGAAGTTTAAAATAACAATAATCACTTACATGGAGTTTTTAAAGTTAATTCAGCTTCTGCCCCAAACATAAAGCCTTGTTCTCTCATAACTCCACAAATACTTTCACTTGTTCGTTCAGTTTTCAAGGAATATGATTGTGTTTGGGCAGTACTGTTGGTAAAAACAGATTTAAATACGGTATTTGGTCGAGCACCTGTTTGTTGAATATTTGAATATGTTGGTTCTTCATGGGTCAAAATTAAGCGTTTTCGATTCTAAAAAATTGTAAAAATATATTTTGCTTTGATTATCTGTGATTTTCCCTCTTTTTGTTCACACTATTTTTTTTACAAAAAATTTTGTTTTAAAAGTTATATAAAAAAACTTGTTTTAACTCTTTGACATGGAGATAGTTTAAAACTCCTGCTGAGCCAAAATCAACCTTGTCCTTGACGAGAGGAGAAACAAAAAATGCGTCAACAGAAGTCTTTCAAATGATGACTTTTGGCAAACACTTATAAACTTATTCATTTTTTTTTCATTGATGACGGATTTTTTAAGTGCATTTGAAATCCGCCTATTGTGGGATTCAGTTGAAAAAAATAAGTGAATCAAAAAGTCAAAGTTGATTTTCCCCTCTTCTTTTTATTTTTCACCTCTTCTCTTTTGATATAAACAATACGGCATATAAAGGATCGTTTCAAAAAAAGAAGAACTTTTAAAATTAGTTGTTTTTATGACCAATAAAGGATACTTTTTCTTTGTTCTTGGTGTTTTTTTGAATTGGGGGAAGAGGAAGACTTATTTTTATTCCCTCCTTCCTCCTCTTGCTGTTGCTGTCATTAGTTTTTAACAACAAAAAAAAAGATGTTTGTGAAATTTTGTTTTTCTTTCAAGCAATAGAAATTCGAAATCGATACTTTTTTTTGAGAAAGGCTTAAAAATTGTCTTCTATTGTTACCCCTTTAAAAGATATGTTTGAGAAAATTTTAAAGAAAAAATATGGATATATTTAAAACATCCGTCTTTTTTTAAATAGTAAATGCGCAAAAATGGCGAAAAAAACCCCATGAAATCGGACACATCTGGCAACAGCAAAAAGAGAAAAAAAGAAAATCGAAGGGAGGGGAAAGCCGTATCGAACATCAAAAGATGGTTTAAAAATTGATTTTTGATAAAAATCAGCAAATAAAAAATATTGTATCAAAATATGTTGACCCAGAAAAGGTAAAGGGGGAATTAAAAGAGAGATAATTATAACTTACAAAAACGAATTCAACTTCATCACGATCAAGACCTCGAAATTGATCAAGGCCTCCTTTCTTTATTCCAACCATATCTTTAAATAATCTCCATGCATAATCTTCAAGCATTGAATCAACATCAACATGCTTTTCAATAACTGTACCAGTCTTGTCTGGCTTTGAAGCCGCCATCGTTGAATTAGTATTATATGGATTTGGTGGAGTTTTTGGAAGGTTATAAGCGTTACCAAGTTTCTGGAAAGCCATTGATACACTCTTGTAATATGAGTAAAAGAGCAAGAATAATGTCAGGTTTATATCTTTACTGTTCAACACGATTCGCACGTCATACGATTTCTTAACAATTTTTTTTATGCAAAAAGGAGGAGACAAGGGAGGAAAGTATTTCAGTAAAGGGGGGAACAAAGAAAGTGTGAGTAATAATCGGATAGTGTGCTTACAACACCATCAAAGAGTTCCGATTCAAAAAGCAAAGCAAAGTAAAAAAAAGAAAGAAAGTAAAAGTGAAATGTCAAAGAGAAAGAGAGACAATGAATTTGCTTTCATTTCAAAGAGAAAACAAAAATATAACACAAAGCTTTTTTAGCTTGCACATCCACCTTTTATTTTCTCTTTCACTTTCAATCATATTTTTGTCTTTGACTTTTCATAAGTCCGTCAAAAAAAGCTTACTTTTTTATTTTCTTTTTTTTATGCAGTAGTAGTAGCAGTAGTAGTAGTTGTGACTAGCTAACTTCCTTTCCACTTGTTATAATGCGCGTTTTTATGCCAAGTCGCTAAGATGGGAGAAAAGAATTTTTTTGGACACGATAAGAAGAAACCGATGTTGCCAGCTGAGAAAAAGAAGGAGAAAAAAATAAGAAGAAAAATGCGCATAAATATACGACGGACAAACCCCAGAAAAATAAGAAAAAAAGGTGCCGCAGTTTTTTGGAGCTTCCAAAAATATTATGGGCGTGTCTGACGTCAAGTGCCCGAAAATGACAAAAAGAATTTCAAGGCGTGAAGTTTAAAATCAAAGAAAGCGAAAGAGGCAGAAAGAATTGGTGTATCTATTTTTTAAAAATAAAAATGGACAAAACAGTTTCCGTCTGTCAAAAAGTTTAAGAAAGAAAAAGGAAGAAAAAGTCAATGAGTCATTTATTTTTTTTGTTTAAATGTAATAATATATCATACATATACATAAAGATTTCATAAAGGCATATCGGTCTTGAAGAACTCTTTTCAGTTTTTGTGCGTCAACATCATTTTAAAAAATCTAACTAATAATTAAATCAAAACTGAATTGAAGGCTCTTTTAAAAAAAGGCAGTCTTTCAAAATAATCAACAATTATAATAAAAAAATCATATTTCTTTACAAAGTACCATTTACAATATAGTAATATTTAACTATTAAAAAATAACAAATTAAGTATAAAAATAAGTAGAGATTATTAATCATAATATTAAAATATTAATATTAATATTATTCTGTTTTTGCAACTTCAAGGCATATTCTTGGGAACCATCCACGAGCCAAATGATCTGTACCAACAAATGCATATTGTACGGTGCCTTCAGCATCAACATATGACTGCTTTTCAACCTTTTTTGCATAAACCCAAAATTTTGAACCACGTGTTATAGCCCATTTTTCACCCGCTTTAACTTTTACCCGACGACCATCTGTTAAAGGTTGACAAATGAAAGGATAACAACCAAGGCGTAATAAATCCAAAAATTTTCCACCATTATAACTAATTGCTATTGTACGTATACGAGCATGTCGAGATTTGACTTCTTTTTGAGCAATTTGTTCTTCCTAAAAAATAAATTAATATTACAAGTGTTTGAAATTGGAACGTTACAGTATTTTTTGTTTGAAAAAAACAAGAAACTACAGTATTCTACAACCAAAAATTATTCAAACGAAGTTTTTTTACATAAACACAAAAACATGCGGAATAATTATACTATAATTTAGGAAAGTTAAAAAAACTACAGTAATCTGCTGTTTTGTTATTCGAAAAAAAAAACAATTTTTAAAAAGACTCAAGGATGTAATGATACTTCCGCAAAACTACTTAAAACTGAAAGTACAAAAATAAGTGTATTTACAAAACAAATACTTACAGAAAAAGTAAATTGTGAACAATCAGCCCGAATCGGCCACCAAATGCCATTTCCCTTCGGAAATGTACCGTTTGCAAGTACTTCACGTACATTGCGACGCCATCCAAGATTGTAGGGATAAACAAATGGGAATTTTTCATAATGACGACGAGCTTCAGCTTTAGATACTAAAAAATAATTATTTATGTAACATTATCGATAAATAATAGGTAGTAACCTATATAATCTTCAATATATGTCATATTATGGTAGACAGACCACAGTTGGATATACAGTAATGGAATAACAGCAACGCATACACCTAATGAAAGCGTAGCACCTGTAAGTGCTGCAATCATAGTTTGTATATCAGTTATTGGTAAATCTTGTGGAAGGATACGTGTAGTTTTATCAGCATAATAAAGCTAAATATTATCATATTTTTTTTCTTTCAAAGTATTATTGGTATGATAGAACAAACCAAATATATTGTTACAACGACATTTTTAATAAGGAATGAAGCAGCATGAAAACATCCCATAATTGAAAAGAAACAAAATTTAATAAATAATGCATGATTTCGATGTCCAACACAATTATTCAACCAAGCTAAAATATTATAATACTGTAGTCAATCAGCTTATTATAATAAATGAAAAAAGTTTACGGCAATGATGATCCATTTTTAATACACAACGATTACAACGAGCACAATGATGAGATCTTGGAGCTTTATGTCCTTCACAAAGTGGACAATACTGTAGCTTTTTATGAAGAGCAGGATCTTCAGGTTTCCAACCAAGTTTTACAAAACCGCCACCAAATCTAGTAGCTTGAAGAAAATTTGTAAGTGACATATAATTCCATGTAAAAAAAATTATCAAATTAATAAAGCCCCATAAAGAATCGAGTGGAGGCCAAATATGGAAAAATACAATTGTTGCTGACATTCCTATCTAAATTTACATTTATAACGATTTATATTTAGTTAAGGCTAAAGATTACCGTAACAATAAGAAAAATAGCAAGCATAGGACCCCAATGGCATAATCTCTGTGACATACTCTTTCCAATATCATTTGGATCAAATGCACCTTCAACTGACCATGATGGAGCTTCTAATATTCCAACATCTTCTAATGATGGAGCTTTTATTTGAAGTTCTGAACTACTTGATGATTCCGGTTCACCATCATCAGTATCCTGCAACATCACAATCTTAAACATTTACAATGTTAGTAAAAATTGTAACAAAAATTAATCAGTCTCTTAAACGCAAAAGAATTTCCTAGCAACATGTTGCTAAGCATTATAATTTATTATGTTCATAACTAATTAATACAGGAATAAAGGAAACCACAATAAAAAAACTTAGAGCAAGAAAGGATTAAAGAAATTGCCGAAAAACCTACAAAAGTTCCAAAAATATCATATAAAAGTGGTCCACACAAAAAGTGTACAAAACGGGCGCAAAAAGTGGCTATTGCAGTTATTGCGTAGATCCTGTACACTTTTTAGCGCGTTTTCTTGGCAGGATAAATTTTTAACAAAACCAATGCAAATAAAAAAGAATTAAGTTTTTGTGATTACTAGTGCTCATTTACCGTACCGTACCGTTACGATTTTTAAATTTAACGGACTGTGGTTAAAAAATATCGTAAATATTTTGAGAAAAAAATGACTGTAAAACAGATTTTTTTCACTAATATTTTTGTTTTAAATTTTGTTCATAGCCAATGCTTAAGTTTAAAAATTGTTATTATTACATAGAATAAAATCCAAATGCTTTAAGAGCCCCCATTATGGACCAGCAGTGAATTTTCGATTTATTTTTGAGTTTTATCGGAGTAATTTAATAATAATCATTTTTGGGTATGACCGCGGTTACAGTTATTTCCAAAAAATTACAAATGAATACTAGTGATGATCGCTGGCTAAATTAAGTGAAAGCAAAATGTGAATATTGTGCAATTCAGTTTAAAGAGCCAGTTTGATTAAAATGAAATTTAATATAAAATTTTAAGGAACTGCATTAGTTTTTTTATTAACATTTGAATCTTCTTCATTTAGATCACGTAAGCTTTGGGATGCTTTAAATTGCATA
>CABFKO010022013.1:14586-28327 GCA_901766855.1 Panagrolaimus sp. ES5
GTTTTTCTAATATCAGATTACCCCCAAAATAAATTAAAGTTGATCAATCATCATTTGTAGCCAAAAAATCTGATCAACTTTTTCTTTTCATTTTTTATCGGTACACATTTTCCTTAGTGGGAACGGTTTTCTTTTTGCTTCCACTTCTTTTTTTGAGAATTATTTATTGTTTCTTTAATTCTAATAAAAATAATTTAAAAAAACGACGGTAGTTTGAAAAACTTTTTTTATAAAATGTTCGGGTCCTTGTGTGTAAACAGAACAATTAAAGAAACCCTAAAACATGAATTTAGATCAAATCTTTAAACAACGCGAAAAAAAAGTGTAAACAGATCAAAAAAGAATATATTGTTTTTTTTTGACTTGAAGTTTATGTTCCTTTTTTTCGAGGTTTTATTTGTGTCCATTTCTCTCTTTTTAGAAAGTGTAATAAATAATTTTGTAATTTTTTGCAAAAAAAGGAAAGAAAAAAAGAAGGCTCAGAATTGCAATATTTTCGATCAACTATTTTTGCGAACAGGTCTATGCTAGTACATCATAACCTCAATGAGATTCGAACTTGGCAGTATCGGTGCGATAAGCATGCGCCCGCAACCACTACACCATTCGCGTAAGTCACATGGGCTCGATAAAATGTATATTTCACGTTTAAAGAAAAAGAAGAAAAAAGACAGCCAAAATAAAATTTGTATAGTGTCCTTTTTTAATTGCTTAATTGCCAAAAATGATTAGTTTTTTAAAACAATGAGCAATATTTTCTTCGTTATTATTATTATTTTTTGCTTTGTTAAAACAAAAGTTTTAGTCATATGTATATTTTTTATTCGTCTGCTTTTTTCTTCATTTTCTTTCTTTGATGGTTTTCAATGATTCCATTTTTTATACATAATTTTTTACAACCAATGCAAAAAGTATAGAAAAAAAACCATTTGGATATTTTAAAAAGATTGCATTTTTTTCAAAAAACTAAAACTTTCTTTAGTTTTGTTTTTAGTGATTTTTTCCATTTTCTTTTTCTTCTTTGTTTTTATTAATGGCGTGTGTCGGAAGAAAGAAGAAAAAAAACCATCAGCAGCAGCAAACATCATTGTAAAAAAATAAAATAAATATATTATTTTCCAATACTTTTAAAACGCTGTTTTACAAAAAAAAATGATACTTGGTTTTTCAATCTTAGTTTTAATGGTGATTGTTTGATTTTTGTTGGTCTAGCAAAGATATTGCGTCATCCTGATCAGAAACGTTTAAAATTTGTGGTCTTGTTTGGAATTTTGTAATTTTTTTATATCAATTTCAAGTAATCTTTAAGGTACCAGATTTCTTTAATGTTTTTTATTTCCTTCTATTTTGTAAAAAAAACTAATTCCATTTTTATTTAATGGGTTCATTTGAAGGCTTTTTTTCAAATTAAGGCATGATTGAAGAGGCGGGTGGATGTGGGAGGGTTCCCAATATATTTTGTAGAACGTGAAAAAAAAACAAGTATAAAAGGGTTTACGAAAAAAAGAAGAAGAACAAAAACATTGGACTTTTTCATCTCTATTTTTGAACTCTTGAACTGATTATTTTTGATGGGGGTACCTTTCAACTCAAATTTGATTTATTTCTTTAAATGTTTGAGTGTAACAATAATTATTTTTTGATGGTTGTGGTTCAGAAGTTGTCAAAATTGATTAACCTTAAATTTGTTTAAAAAATAATAGAGATTGAAAAAAACTTAAATGATTTCTGATTTTGAGCTTATCAGTTTGATGGAGAAAAACGTCTTTTTTTCTGCTGATTTTATCTGGAATAATTTTTGTGAAAAAAATAGGTATTAGACTTTTGCATGTCTCAGCATTTTTTTCATTGATTGAGAGTCACAGACATTATTTTTTTAAAAGAAAATTGGTTTTTTAAATGATAGTAATTTTTTGCAAAAACTTTATATTTTTTGGTTACTGTTTTCGTGCTAAGCGAAATCGATTACTGTAGTCTGAAGAAATGAGTGCTTTTTAAGTGTTTTTGATACAATATTTTATTCATTTTAAGTCACTTTTAACATACCCGAGACAGAATTTACAATAAAAATCGATCATGAATATTAATAGATTTCTTGTTTTGTCAAAAATACAACAATATTTATGTTTTCTCTCTGATTTCGTTTTACAAAATATTCCGTTCTTTCCGAAATTTTTATTATTTTTCATTTTTTTTTCGTTGTTGTATATTTTCTTCCCTATAAGTTGATCGTCTTGTTGTCTTCATAAAAATTTTTTTACAAAGTCTATGACGTAAATTGAAGAAAGAAAATAAAAAAGAAAAAAGTCGACCCAACAATCACCATCGCCATCACCACCAGTGGCGGGACATTAGAAACCAAAACTGTGTGAATGAAAAAAAATAAATGTAAGAAAAAAAGAAGAAAAAAATAGTGATGAAAAAAATTTCTATAGAAGGAAGTATATAAATTTAATATAAATAAAATTACATATTTTTGGTAATGAGACGGAACGAGCCACTATTTTTTTTGTTAATTTTGGGCAGATTTTTTTTGATAAAAAAGAACCACTTAAATTTTTAATTGTTTTTAAGAACAATTCTAAAAAATTGAACGATCGTTGAAACTTTTTTGATCACTATTTTTTGTTTCAAAGGAAGTCATTGTTGTCTGACAACAACCTTTTTTTGATGACCGTGACTGTTTTTTTGAATGATATTTTTAGATGTTTTTAAAAAGTTTTTTTATTTGTTTGTATAAAAATGTGGTAGAGGAATCCTTATCTAAACAGTTTTCTTTGGATTTTTGTTTTTAAAATATTTATTTTAAAGTTCTAAAACTATCCAAAATCTTGCCCCCACCTTCTAATTTTATTCTTTTTGCGGTTACTGACATATTAAAATTCATTTTTCACGCTGCACCCCCTTAGTTACTGTCTTTTTAAATTTTTATTAATTCCATTTTTGAACAATAAATTTTTTGACGGAAAACATTTAAATGCTTGTTTTTATATCAATCTGTCTGCCGCCCTGATTTATGTTTCAGACATCAATTTGTGTTTTGACTCAAAACTGAACCTTTTTTACCTCCCTCCATGGCGCCAAAAAACCCATTCCATTTTTACTTCTTTCCCATAATTTATTTAAAAAAAATTTATTCATTTCATTTCCTGTGAATTTGTATCTCTCTTTCGAACTCGAAACACCTAGTTTTATTTTTTTCGACCTTTGTCTTCTTCTTTTTTTTTGAGTTTTGATAAAAAAAAGTGAGGCAAAAAATGTGATGGAGACAACCTCTATCCCACATTGTTTTTTCTCCTTCTTCCTTCTTTGAAGTTCTTCCCTTTTTTGAATCACATTTTTTTTCTTTTGATGGAAAAGAAAGAAAGACATTGATATTATTATATTGCCTTTCTTCGTCTTCATTTCTTTCTCTCTCTCTTTCTTCCCATCCTTCTCCATTTTCTTCTCGATTCCCAATTTTTTTAAATCAATCAATAAAAAAATAAATAAACAGAAAAATGAGGCAGCAGAAACATGAAAAAAATTTTTTTAAGGACATCAAGACAAAAAAAATGTGAAAAAGAGAGGGAGAAAAAAAGTTTAATTTTATGATTAACTTTCTTTTTTCACCACGTCAGAATTTGTTTATTTATTTTGTTAAACATTTTTTGATATGTTTGTGGGGGTCTAAAAAATTTAATCAAGTTCAAACAAGAAGGTGGTGGTGGAATTTTTGAAGTTAGTTAAATTTGTTAGGATTGAAAAATGTTTAAATTTTTTTACGAGAAATTTGCAGTTTTATTTTTTATTGTTAGTTTAAATATAAAATTTTTTTTTTGGTTTTGTTTAGTTAAATTAAGAGTATTACTGTTTTGTGAGTGTGGAAAGTTTTGTAAATCTTTAAAACTTTTTTTTGAACATTTCAGCTTTTTTTTCTTTGTAGTAGGTAAATAAATTTTTAAGATTTCCCAAGTACAACGTAGATAAACCTAATCTCTAGTTTATACAGTATTATTAAATTATTGTTTACAAAATACCGTGTTTTTTTATGCTTTTGAAATATTACATTTTTATGCAAAACTTTTCAATCTCACATTTTTTTTTCAAAATTTTTTACTTTAATCAATTATTTTTTTGCCTAATCAACACACACTGACTGTCAAAAAATTTTTTTTCCTTTTTTTGAAGTTCACCCTCACAAAAGCCTCGCTCCCCTTTTTTTCATTTTTAACCTTCTGACCCTTTTTTTTCTTTTTTATCACCCAAAATTTGTCATAAAAAATGATTTTTTTGTGCTTAAAAGCTCTTATGCCTTTTAAATTCAAATATATTATCATAATAATAACCTAATTTTTTCCCAATCCCACAAAAAAGAAACTAATCTTTTTAAAGAATTTTTTGGTTCTTCTTTGACCTTCTTTTTTTTCTTGTTAAACAAATCTTTTATAATCTTCTTTTTTTTCTTAAATTTGGCATTTAACTGAGCTAATATTTGTCTTTTTAAAACACAAATAACTCGCAATTTAGGTCATTATGATATTAGTTTAATCATTAAAGAATAGCAAAATCTTTAACCCCCTTTTTCATCTTTTAAAACAATAAAACATCGAAAAATGATAACCAATTTTTTTTGTGCAAAAGAAAAAAAAGATATTTATTTGATTCCCTACTGCAGAAAAAAAAGAATTATTTGAACCTCAATCATTAAAATAAAAAATTGGCCTAAAAAATTGATGTAAAAAGACGTTTTTTTAAAATGACAGTAACGCAAAATTTTAATATTTTGCAATTTTTGTGTTACTGTCTTTTTAAAATTGTTCGTGTTGAGACAAAATTTTAGCCAATTTAAACATTTTTCTGTTTTTAAGTTTGCCAAAATTGCTTCAAAATTTGTAAAAAATCATAAAATTAATTTTTTAAAAATACAGTAATCCAAAAAAAAGTTGCCATTTTGCAACATTTTGTGTTTATTGCACTTTTTCAAAAATAATTCGCATAAAAACAAAAGAAATTCTTTTATCGTTAATCTTTGATAAATCATTAATCTTTTTTATATTTTTGCACTTATAACACATAACTTTTTTTGATATCATCGAAAACAAACCTCAAAAAAGAAGAAAAATTTGATCTAAAAGTGGTAAAAAAGCGTCATAGAAATGAGTTATTTTAAGGTTTTAGCTCTTATTTTTTGTCCTCATAAAAATTAGATGAACTTCTTTCTTGCTTATTTTTTTGTGAATGAAATTTAATTACCGTTTTTTATGACATTAAAGAAAGTTTATTATTTGAATAAAAAAAAAGTATGAATCAAAAACAAAAGTTATTGCTTTTTTTCTGATTTGAATGGAATGGAAAAAAAGAAAGAAGGAACATTGACGCTTTTTTCTTACCTTTACCCTTTTAAAAGGCCTTTTTCCCATTAATATTTTTCCTAACCTTGCATCAAACTATATAAAACGACGCCCTTTTTGTCAGAGAAAAATGAATGGAAAAATAAATGTTTGAAGCGTTCTTCTTTTTTGGCTATGTTAAATAAATTGATGGAAGCTAATTTTGAAAAAAAAAACTGAAATTTTACTTAATTTTTTCACAGGATTACTGTACAAAATTCCGGTTATGATTTCCAATTTTATGTCATCAAAACTGTTAAAATTTTTAATTTTCGGCTGATTTTTGGACGTCATAATATTTCATTGTTCAATATTTTCACTTCCCTCTTTTTTTTGAAACATTTACATGTTTTTACGTCAAAACAACGTTTTAAAAGCGTGATAGTATTACTCTATTATTAGCTAAATTGCATCATCAGATTAAAATTTATTTTTTTATATAACTCTGTTATTTTTATATTAATTTTGTCAGATTTTAACAAAAATTATTCCTGTATTTTTGTTTTACTGATTCAAAATTACTGTATCATTTTATTCTTTAAAACGGTCCCACAAAGAATGTTTTTAAAATTGTTCTTGCATTTTTCAAAAACATTTTTTTTTTGAATTTTTAACGTATTCTTAAAAGCATTTTACATTGAATATTAATTTTTCATGGTATTAATTTTATTTTTTCACATCTATTTTTCTTCTGATTCCATTTTAAAACATTACAATTTACAACCTCGTGAAACAACATTTTACAGACGTTATTTCTTTCAAATTTTTTACAAATATATTATTGCTGTGTCAAATTTTAATATAAATTTTTTTTCTGGTTTTTTCTCCTTCTATTATATTTTACCACCGTCATAATCATCTTCGATCAGCTTACATCTTTTTTTTATTTGAAGCTTATCCTCTCTCTCTTTCTCCCTCTTCCTTCAATGGTGTGCCTTTCTATTTCCGATGATTGTTGGTGAATCAAAAAAATTTTTTTAATGCCATAAACAATGTTTCTTTCTCTTTTTTTTCTCTCTCTCTCTTTTAAAGCATAAAATATTATTATAATCTTCTGAGCAAGTAATACTCGCTTTTTGGAGTTTCTGATTATCAGCAGTTGATGTCATTCTGTCTAACTTTTTTTTCCTCGTGTGCTTTTTTCTCTTGAAAAGAAAAAAAGATTTTTAAATTTCCATTCATGAAATTTTACATTTTATTCTTTATAGGCGCAACATCATACATTAGCGTTCCTTGAAATGGGAGGACAACAAAGCCGACTTCGAACAAATTCCACTAGTAATAATGATGGAGAGAATAAAGTTGTAGTTGTTGGATCACCAAGAATTGAAAAATTTAATGATTCTGGATCAGCAGCAAAAAATTGTTGGTCATTTTCAAATTGTCATAAACTTAATGAGCATAGGTATGTCAGTTTTTTGAAAGTGTTTAAAATTTGTGTCTTGGCACGAAAATTTAAAAATTCAAAATGACAGTAACACGGTATTTATAAAAATTTTTACTATCAATTTTTGAAAATTTTAAAATTTGAATTATTTTCGTGCCAAGAAAAAAACTAAAATGACAGTAACACAATAATTGAAACAATGCATCTTTAAATGTTACTATCATTTCATTCCAAGCTACTCAAAAATGTAATCATTAATCTTTCTTTCATTTTTTCTTCTACTTTATTATACTTTTAATCACGGGAGTAATAATATTCTGAAAGATGAAAGATATAATCCCTTCTGAAAGATATTTAAAAAGAAGGTCAAAAAAATTTTGATAACATTTTTTTTCTTGATTTTTTGAAGAAAAAAACGATTCTTTTGTAGCTGCTTTTTTTTGCCTTTCATTCACTTTTTTTTTGGTTACATAAATGTTTCTTTTTTTTGATTGTAGATGAAAGAGAAAAAATATTTATTATTATTTTTTATAGGAATGAAAACGAAGTTTACAAACCTTTACATGAGCCATTGATCGTTAGTCATTCCTCTGCCAACACTCGAGCCCCCCTTGCTTCAGTTGAATCAACTTTATCAACAACAAACAAAGTCACAAAGTTTGTAAATTTCATATTTTTGGTGTTTTTTTATATTTGGTTTTTTAGACAATCTTCCCCACTTTCATTGCCATCTTCATCGCCACCATTTTCAAGATCTGCTGAAAAAATTACGCCAAAAACAATGGAAAAACATTCTCATTCATCTCCATCTTTCGTGGCGGGAGTAATGGCAAATACATGGAAATCAGAATCTTTAAAGCGTCCAGAAAATTTACCAAATTTAAAGCAACAATCGTCACCAAAAAAGCAGCAACAAGATGAATTAGAAATTATTGAACGGGAACCATCTCCATCCCCAATGGTTAAATCTCCAGTCTCTACAATTAGCTTATATTCTGATATTAGCTCAATTCGAACTTCAGATGTTTCACCAGAATATTCGCTATCTGAACATTCACATGATATGTTAATGCATGTAAGTTTTTGCTTTTTTGTTATGGTTGTTGTTGACAGATGATCAATAATAATAGTGGCCTATTTGTAAAAAAAGAACCAAGAAAGTGAAAATGGTTGCAAGAAAAAATGAGACTTAAAAAAGCGAAAAATAAAATGTATATTTGCTTGCCAGAAAAACAGTTAAACAAATACAAACACATTTTTTAAGGTCAAAAAAAAGTTTTTACGCTTGCTACTTTCTATTTTTGAAATGATAGCATCAATTTTTTTTCGAAATTTATAGTTTAAGATTGAATTATTTCATTAAAATTCTATTCTCTTTTTTGACCACTTCGGTAACCCATCTTTGAGGAGTCATCAAAAAAGTCATAAAATGAATCAGAGAAACCTTCTTTTTTTATTAGTCATTATTTTTGTTGGTTGAAACCGCAAATTTTTACCGATGAGAAAAAATTACTCATCTTTGGTCAGCTTTTTGGGTTTTGCTTCGGTTTTTGAGTTTATTGAAATGCTTTGGTTAGTATTTTTGTGATAATTTTGCTAGTTTAATTTTATTAATAAAGTCTTACAACGAAAATCATTGTAGATGCTTTCAAAAAATGTCCCACCGCGAAAACCAGAATTACTGTGTTTTCCCTCTTTAATCCAATCCCATGATTTCAGATAATTCGTTGCTTTCCATTTTCATCATCCCCAAAACATTCTCCAAAAGTTGTAAAACGAATGGATTCAAAGTCTTCACTTCCAGGATGCCACACTGAACCTTCATCTTCTCATGAATATATTGAAGGCTCAGCTTCTTTACCCCTTAAAAAGAAGCATTTTACAAAGCATAATCCAATTGGAAATTTAAAAAATTATTTTCATTATCATCATCATAATAATAATGAAAAACGAATCCGGGCTGAAAGTAGTGTGAGTGAAAATGTTGCAATTTCACATCATCAAGATGGCTCACCACCAATTTCACCAACTGGAAATAATTTGAATAATTCACGTCCATATGCTTTGTCAACAACTTCAGCTCCAGATTCTGCGCTACAGAATGAACATCATGAAACAAATGGTGGAAGTAATAATAATTCAAGTGCAAAAAAGAGTGCTTTAAGCCGATTATGTCAAGTAAGTTTTTATTTTTATTTTTGTATTTTTAATTGTAATTTTGATTTTTGGTCCCATGGGGAATTTTAAGGGGGTAAAAAAATAGAATTTATGGTATTGGAATTAGTTTCAAAAGTGTATTTATTTATTTTTACCCTCCGTAAAATTTGATAAAAGTTATCATTTCCGGAGAAACTAAAAATAGTAGGTAGAAATCTAAATTCTTAAAAACTATCACATTTTTAAGCTTTTCAAAATCCATCAAAAAATCTTTCATTGAAGCTGTTTTAAAAAAGATGGTAAAAATATTTCTTAACTTTGTTCTTGCTTTTTTTCGATCGAATGTCGTCAATAGGTCAAATCAATGATAGCTTATCACAGAAAAACCTTTGCTACCGTTTTGACTTTGACATTTGACATAAAAAGTAAAATCAGCTTATTGATCAATATAATTTTTTGTTGTTGACAAAAATGTTTTAATCACTGATATAATGATTAAGGTAAAGCAAAACAAGATCATTTTCTGTAGACAGACAAATAAAATATATTCATGATCTCTGTTTTAATTTTGTTGTTTTTTGTCTTGGCACGAAAATATTTGCTTTTGTGACAGTAACAACAAATTTGTGAAACTTTCACTTTTTTGATTACTGTATTTTTTTTGCAAAAAAACACATTTTCAATTTCTAAACTTTCAACTTTCCTTTTTTTAATGATATTTTTTTGTTCCTTGCCATTTTTATTATTTGAAAAAGCTTTAACGATTTGCGTCAATCATTTATTTCATTGATATTTTTATTTCTTTCTTTCAACAAAATTTTATTTTCACACACGTTTTAATTGTCACGTTAAAAAAAAGTTTAATTACAACAAAGCTTTGTTTGTTAAAAAATTCAAAGATTAATTTCTATTTTCAACTATAAAAACGGCAATAGTCAATCAACTGCTGATATATTTTTGTTATCTTTGCTTCTTCAACTTTTTCAACTTTAATCTTCTCTGTTTTTTTTGTTTTTACTCGGCTTTTTTTGTCTTTGATGTTTTCATTGGCGATGTGTTATTTAATGACAGAAAAAATGCACTCAAAAATTACCGCTGCAAAAAAAATGAGCTGCTTTATTTTTGGTTTAAAAATTTGATAAAACTTTTTTCAATAAGCTTTGTTTTTTACAAAAAAAATCTGTGTTCTTTAACCTTTTCATTTTGATCTTTTTCCAGGAATTTTGTTGTCATTTTTGTAGTAGCCCAAATTTTGTTTTTCAAAGAAAAAAATCGAAAATGGTTTATGTCATAGTTTTTAAAAACAAAGCATTTTTTAAATTTTTGTTAAACGAAAAATAATATTAATAATCATAAATTCTTAGACTTGCACTTTCAATTTTTTTTTGATTTTGTTTTTATTAAAAAAGTGCGTTTTGTCACTTTTTGAACGAAAACTGATGATTCATGTTAGCTAATATATTAGCTGTTTTTCCCCTCCATCAATTTTCATTTTAACAAAAAATCAAAAAAATTGAATAGAAATTGTTTGGTTTTTAAGCTGTCTTTTTGCTTGTTGCTTGCTTGATTAAAAATGATTTTTTCCTTTAAAAAAAGATTTGTAAGATGACACATTTTTTTTCAAGCAGGTTCTTCTGCTTTTTTTGGTGTCTTTAAAAAGGTAATAAAAAAATTTAAGTCTAATGCCACCCTCGCAAAATTTTAAAACTAATATATATAAAAATGTATTAAAAGTTGTATGACAAATCAAAAGTTGTTGTAAAAAAAAAGATTATTTAAAGAAGATAGCAAAAATAAATTGAAGGAATGAAAATGACTAAAAAATATGGGTATAAATATATTTTTGTGAAGGTGTTAAAGCTTTGTAATTTTTTTTTGGAGGCAAACAAGCAAACAGGGAAACTTTAGCAGAATGAATGCTTGAATGTTTAAAAGAGGAAAGCCTTGTTTATTATTTGTTTAAGTGATGAGTGAGTGATGATGATCACTTTATTTTTGGTATATAATAGTGCTTGCTTTTCGTCGTATTTTTTGTAAACATTTGCTATTTTAAGCTGTTTTTGAAAAAATGAAAATATTGAAAAATCTCATGATTTTTATTTTTTGAATATATTTTTTGAGCTTGAGAAAATTTGATTTTTTAAGGATAGCTTTTTTTGATTTGTTTTTCTCCCATTAATTTTGGTAAATGTTTGTATTTTTACAAAAATTTTATCGAGAAAAAAGCAAACATTTTTTTATAGCAACAACTGAGTCTGTTTTTTTGTTGTTGCTATACGCAAAAACTGCCGTCACTTTTATATGTTTTATGTAAATCAAAAAGTGATGACCATAATAAATAAAAAAATATTTCATCGTCGTCGTGAAGGTAGTTTTTCTCGTCGTTGCTATCTATCTATATATTATTTTTGTTTTTGGTTGTTTCCATGTTTTTTGTTCGTTCATTGTAAAAAAAAGTGCAGGAAATTACATCATGTTTTTTTATATTATCTCAAACATACTATTTTTGTGCCATCAAAATTTCTTCATTTTATTATTTTTTGTTCATAGCAATTTTTAAGTTTCCTCATTTTCATATTTTTACATTTCTTCCATCACAAAAAAAAATAGGCTACAATCTTTTTACACTTTTATTTTTCTACATTGAAATTTACCACCTTTTTTCCTTGTTTTTAATCAGCGATGCATGTTACTGAAATTAACTCTCTTTTTTTGCTGATTTTAATCTTTTTGCTTTTCCGCAAAAAAATTATTTAAGTTTTTTCGTGAAAATACTTTCCTAATTTTTTCTTTTTAATTTTCTCTTTTTTTGGTTGAATGAATGCAGAAATGAAAAATAATCTAAAAATTAGGAGAAGAAAAAAAGGTGAAAGAACATGTGTGTGTGATATCTTTCTTTTCGATGTCGTTTTTTCCTTCTTTTCTTTTAATTTTTCAAAAATGGACAGCAAGAAAGGATGCAATATAATTTTAATAAGAAAAAAACGGACACGTGCATCCTTAAATTTTCTAAAAATCATATCCTTTTTCACGTTTTATTTCTCGCTCGTTACTTCTTTTTTTTACAACCATGTTTTTATGATTGCTTTAAAAAACGCTAATTAGCTGATTTTTCTCATGAAAAAAGAATGGGAATAATATTTTTGAATGCACTCGTTTTCATTAAATGCATGTATTGTTGAAAATCTTGTATCGAATTAAATTGGATGTATTGTTTTTGATTTATATTTAAGAAAATCATGTATGATGTTTTTACACTTTTTTACAATTATTGTAGCCGCTGCTATTATTAATTTTACCATAAAATTTGCATATTCATATGAACAAAATATTATTTCTTTTTTGCTCCCTCAGCGCCCTTTGATTCTTTGTTTTTTCTGTTTTGAATTTTGGTAGTACTATATTTTGTTTTGTGACGTAGAAATTGTTACTCATTTCCCTTTCCGCTTTTTTATGGGGTGCTAATATTTTTTTTCTTTTTTGATTCAGCGAAGATACTGCAGAAGGCAGTATATTTTTTTCAAACTTCATCACCTTTTTTTTCGCTATATACTTTTGCAACATTTATTTTTCCACGCTTTTTTGGCATTAAAAGAAAGGAAGAAATTTATAATTTTGACATTTCTTCTTTGTAGCAGAAGAATTTTTAATTCCAACCTTTCTTGATTTTATTGTTTCAGTGTAAAAAAAATTTTTTAAAGTTGTTATTTTAAAGCTTTACAGGACTGTCTTTTTTTATTTTATGATCCTGCATTAACTTTGTGTATTTTATTTTTTATATCATTTTTTTAAGTTTTTCCCCTTCGTCATTTTAGCTCTCCTGCAACAACAGTTTTAACAATATTTCGGTCTTGCAACGACTTTTTTAATTACTTGTTTATGTTTAAAACTTCTTTTTCTGTTGCTTCTTCTGAGATAAAAAAGCCATCAAAAACATGCAGGAACCCTATCAGCTCATATATTTTTTGCACCAAAACAAAAACCCATTTATTCCAACAACTTCTCTTATCAATAAACAATCAACAGAAAAAAAGATTCTGCAAAAAATTTGCCATTTTTCGTTGCCAAAATACATGCCTTAATTTTTTATAATCTTCTCTTTCTCCCTCTAAACTTTGTACATATTTAAAAACAATAAAATAAAAACGTGTTATATGACTTCTTCTATCCACAATCATGTCCAAGACTACATACATACATTTTCCATTATTGTCAAAATTTAACACTTATATACTTTAGACTCATAACTTTTTTTTCGTTCTCATAAAAATGGTAATAAAAGTTTTTTTTAAATTGTTTGATTTTTTTTATGTTTTAATGATTAAGCCTTTTTTTAACACTTTTAATTCTTTTTTTTCACCCTTCCCCAAAAAAAAGGAAAAAAAGCATGCCGCCACCTTTTTTTTCGTCGATGTTTTTTTTTCGAGTTCTTTGAAAAAAAAATTTTTTTTGTTGTTTTTCTTTCCGTCGTCAAAACTGGCGCCAAATATCTGCTGCTGCTGCTTCATTCTTATCTCTTTTTTCTTCATTTTTTTTGATATGAGAAGGCCAAAAATTATATGGTCATTATTTTAATTGTTGTGGCGCAGCAGCAGCAGTTTGAACTCGTGACACAATTAAGCAAGGAATTGAAAGAAAGCAAGCTTTTTATAGCAGCAACAAAACTCGAGTAAAAAAAGAGGACAACTTGTTTCAACCTCTATTTTTTTATTATTATGATAAAATAAAATCATATCACATTAGACCTCCCTATTTTTTGTCACTCGACTCAGAAAAAATATACGTCTTTGATCTTGGTCATTCTTTTTTTTTTTTTCTTCTTTGG
>CABFKO010022013.1:28420-41829 GCA_901766855.1 Panagrolaimus sp. ES5
AAAAAAAAACGGGGGGAGAGGGTGGTTGAAATATATATTTGTATGTTGTAGTATTACGTCAATTTAATATTGTTGTGTGATTTTTGGAATGTGTATTTAAACTTAACAAGAAAAAGTTTAAAATATTTCTTATATAAAAAAATAGTTGACATCATTGTTAAATTTCATTTTTTTGTTGAATGAAATTTTAACAATGTTGTCTTCTAATATTTGTTTAGTTGTATTGACAAAATTGTTGTGTAAATTGTTTGATGTTAGGGAGGAAGTAGTAGTTAAACAAAATAGTGTGATACTTTCACTTACATAAGTTCAAACATCTTGATTCTATTTTTTTTGTTCGTGATTGTAGTGTTTTTTAATACGATCAAAACCAACCTTTCTCTTTTTGGTAATCCTATTAATCTCTCTTTTTTTCTGCATCGTGATACCCCCATCACTCAACAATCCCCTTCAAAATATGTATATTAGTTTTTTCAAGTTCCACAAAATTTTTTTTTATTGTTTTTTTTTCAAAATCAAAAATACATCTGTCTTGTCTCAAATAGTCACGACACATTCTAATACAGAAAAAAAAATTTTCCGATTCACGAAAATATATTTGCTCTTTTTCAAATATGTAATATTTATTTCTCTCAAAAAGAACTCCTTTCTTTTTTTCTAATTTGATCATGAATGAATGAAACATTTATATATATGTTTTTTATCGCTCTTTTATGACATGAGACTGAACCTCCCCTTCTCTCTGATGATTATGAATATATGAATGAATGAAAATGAATGTGATATTTTTTTTGTCGTTCAAAAAGACATTTTTCTCTGAGAATTTTTCTCTGTTATTTTTTGTTAACAATAATTTAACGAACAAAAAAAAATATCTTTCAATCTTGATTATTTTTTTTCTTTTGTTGTTCTGTTTGTTTAATTGTTTGTTCAAGATTTCTCTTTTTTTTCTTTTAAAAAGTCTGAAGGCTGAAGGCCTTAAAAGGAATTCTAAAAAAAAGTTATATTTTGAAAAATATATATAAATTGGAAGGGATACGATTTTTTGGAAGTGGATGTATATGCACTACACTTTTTTTATACCTTTTTTTTGAATTCGCTCAATTCCATTGACGTCAAAGCGGGGGTAAAAAAACATTATATTTCAAACAAATTCATTTTTATTGTAAAACTTGCTTAATTGAGTGAGTATACATATATATATATGAATGTAATGTTAGATCTTTGTTGTTAATCAAAAACCAATCGTTCGTTCCCATTCATGGAAAATGGTAATGATGATGGATGTGGGAGGTTTTCGATGGTGTGTATTTAAATGTTTGAAAAGTCACGTTTTTAATCAAACATATTTAGGTTATTTTTGTATATAAATAGATCAGTTTTCATATTTATTAAGTAAATTTAAGATATTTTGAGTTATTTTATTTATATACATGTTTGATTTATTTATAGCTACAGTATCTCTTCACACATTGGAATGTTTGTTTAATGAGAAATATTAATTTAGGAAACTTTCTTCTTTGTAAATTCTTTCAATTCTAATCGCCTGTCACCCCCTCATTTTTCATGTTTCCAAATTTAGAAAATATCAAAAAAACCCTTTCTCCAACTTTCTTTTTTTTCCCCATTAAAAAAAATTAAAAGACAAAAGTCCAAAAAATATTTTCAACGAGATTCTTATCTTTCATTTTTTTGCGCATGGCTTACTTCTTTTTTCCTCCTTTCACGGTTTTTTTCTTCTTTTCCCTTTGATAATGACAATATTAAAAAAAGATCTAATTGTTCGCATTTACGTCAATACCCTCTTCTTACAACCCTCCTTCTTGCATTATCAAAAACACTGTTAAACAAAAAAAAAATGCTGCTTCCATGTATTTAAAGTCAAAAAAAATTTAGGCTATCTTCCATTAATGTGCTGCAAAAAAAGGCGAAAAAATCAAAGGTAATAAATTGAGAAGCTTTTTTTTTTGTTTTTTAATCTTTTCTCAAAAAAAAGTTTACATTGTTCTTACCTCTTTTTTTTATGTTTCATTTTCTTTTCGGGAGAAAAAAGAGGGGAGTCTTGTTTGGAATTAAAAGGGGACTGCCTTTTTTTGGTACATAATTTTTTTTTACTTTTGGACGGACAAAAGAAAAAGACTCGATGAGCAATGAAAATAAAAAACATTGTTAATGTATCTTTCCTTTTTCTTCTTTTCTTTTTTACCGCTTCTCCATCAGATTTTATCACATCACATGTGTTTATATATGTTCAGTTATCACTCTTTTTTTATTTCATTTCATTGCCTCTTTTTGTTGCTGCTGCCAACAAAGAACTATTTTTTTACCGTTTTCTAAGCTCTTTTTTTTGCTTTTCTGAAAGAAATAAAACCTATTTTTAGTTTCTCCCTTTTTTGGAATCTTTAAAAAAAAACAATATTTTTTCTTTGTCTCGAAGCATTATAATTTTTAATTTTCTTTGTTTTCGTGTTTTTCGATATTTTTTTGCATTTTTTCATTAAAACTTTTTTTTTATCAAAATTCTCTTTTTTTACAGTACACTTTTATTTTCTTCTTTAACAAAAATTAAAACTCTACAATCCTGTCGTCGATTGATCAACAATCCCTTCTTTTTTCAAATAATTTAACAACAATAACAAAATCAACACTCTTAAAGAATACAAATTTAATCCTGGCGGACTTTATAAAATCTTCAACAAAACCTTCAAAGCAGTTTTTACTGCCATCTGCAGGTAGAAAGCTGAAGTCATGGTGTGGACAGCTATGTGCATGTGCAATAAAACCAAATTCTTCTTCTGAAGCACATGGAACGACTGAAATTTATCAAAATAAAACGAATATTTTACCTTTAACAACTTCAAATGTTCTTGATATTGCAACAACTTCTTCAGTAGCAGCAGCAGCATCTTCACCCGAAAAGCATTATGATGAATTTATGTTAACCGTTACAGAGCATATAAAAACTTTAATTCAACCCTGCTCTTCTACAACTCCTTGCTGTGGACTTGAAGAATCTATTAAAGCTTTAAAGGAAAGAGTATTTGCAATGAGAATGCTAGAAAATGATGAAAATTGTCAAAATGTTTTAAAAAATGCTTTACTTAAGGTACGAGACGAATATCAAAAACATAGCAATGGGTTACTGTATAAATTGAATACGGTAATTAAAATATTTTAAAAGGCTTAAAATATAAAAACTACAGTAATCTCTTACTTAAAATTTGCAAAAAAGTATATATATTCCAATACAATAAACTCTTTTCCCCTTGGGACCTACCAAAATCCTACCGTAACCCAATATTTTTTAATTAAATTCTTAAAGTTATAATTTTAGGTATCCGTTGATACAATGGCAATTACAGCCCTTCCACTTGATTGTTGGCTAAAAGAACGCCTTAAAAAATGGGTACAATTATCTGGGCATGAAGGTACAATTGTTCCAGCAACAAATCAAACCCTTTGGAAGAAGCAACCCGCTGATAATGTAATTGAAGCAAAAGCATATGAAAAAATTATGAAAGATCCATCTTTGAAAGGAATGACCCCAAAATATTATAAAGAAATTGAACATAAAAATGAATCATTTATTGAAATTCAAGATTTACTTGCAGATTTCCCAAATACTTCTTCTCGAGCAATTATGGATATTAAAATTGGAACTCGGTTCGTTTTTTGAAATTATTTTTGGAAATAACTTTTATCTGTTTTCATTTTAGTACATTCTTGGAATCAGAAGTTGCAAATTCATCAAAGCGAAAAGATTTGTATAAAAAGATGGTGGATATTGATCCAAATGAACCAACAGAAGAAGAAAAAGCTGATGAAGCAATTACAAAACTTCGATATATGCAATTTCGAGAACGTGAATCCTCTTCTGCATCACTTGGATTTCGAATTGAAGCTGCACAACTTCCAGGTGGAAAGCTACAAAAATCTTTTAAAAAAGTTAAAACATCTGATCATGTTTTACAAACTTTAAAAGAATTTTTGGGTGATCGAGTTGAGAAAGCTTCCAAAGAACTTGAACAACGACTTCGAGAAATGCGAACATCAATTGAAAATAGTACCTTCTTTAAATCTCATGAAGTTGTTGGATCATCAATTTTAATTATTTATGATGAAGAGAAATCTGGTGCATGGATGATTGATTTTGCAAAATCTAAACAAGTTCCAGAAGATATTCAACTAAATCATCGAAAAGAATGGGAAGTTGGAAATCATGAAGATGGATATCTACATGGTCTTGACAATCTTATTGATGTAAGTTTTTATTTTTGAAAAAAAATATTAAAGATTGAAGACGTTTTTGGGTTAAAAACTAAAAAAACATTTGGAACACTTTGCCAAACTTTTGTTTTGGCGTTCTGTTTTTTCAATGCCAAAATCAATAAATGCCTTTCATTTTTACCAAATTTGCTCATTTCAAAAATAATTTAATTAATAAATCATCTTTTTCAGATCTTATCAAAATGCCATTCATAATTCCCCAACATTCCCAGTTTAAATTATCACACAATTAAATGTTTGAAATTTTACATTAATTCTTTGTCAATCTCCTTTCCTATACTGTATACACATAATCATTGATTTTTTTTATTCCAAAAGAATCAAAATGCAAATCGTTCATAATCAATTTCCTTTTTTTTATATAAATGGCCATTATTTTTTGCCTTATTTCAATCACTTTTTTTACCTATTATTTCACAATGTGGTACTTTTCACTTAAACGAAATTTTGTCTAAATTTTTACAGATATATTTCCCGAAAAAATTTTTCTATGTTTTTGTTATAGGTTTTTTATGTATATGTACAAAAATGTTTAAAAAAATGAACAAAAATAAAAACAATTTATTATTAAACATGTTTTTTGAGAGGTTGCAACAATTACAGTAATCTACGTAATTTATCAGTTATAAAAATAAAAAGATGGCACTTATAAATGAAAAGATGAGATAAAATTTTTAAACAGATGAAATTATGGCACTTAAAGATGTGGAAGTGGAGGAGGTGAAAGCAAAAAAGCAGAAGAATAATTAATTGTTGTAACACCCATTTCATTAATTAAATGAATTCTTACTTCCACGCCAGACATTGATGGGCCTTCGAGGATGTCAGCAGAATCAGTTTCATAATTATGATGCCATTGAATTAGCTGTAAGATCAAAATTGATGCAACAACAAAAAAATGAATTTGTTGCATTAAAATTTGAACTTACATTTATTACTACCATATTTATATTGTTTGTGGTCATAACTATGAATTAACAGGGGAGAAATGGTGATAATAATATGTTGAACTAATATTTATAAAAATATGGCCAAAAAATGAGATATTTTCAACCACACAACAATTTTTTATTACAAAATAAGCAACAACAAAAACAGCAGACGAGGCAAAAATATCTAACAAATGTAATAATACTAATGTTTATGCATCAAAAGAAAAGAGAGACACGGTTTTTTATAAAAGTGATTTTTTAATTTTTTTCCTCTATTTTTTTATTCAATGCTTTTTGTAATACATTAGCTATTTTTTTATACACCACCTTTAAAAAATTTTTATACATTAATATTCATAGAAATTTTATAAAAATAAAAGTATCAAAAACGAAAACAAAATAATTTGTTAAAAAAATATCGTAATATCCACGTCATAGTTTGATAAAAATTTTAAAATGTTTTATTAAACGTACAAAGCAATAAATTATATTTTGTAACAAAAAAAAGTTACAACTTGCTTTGAAAAAACTGTGGTATACTGTAATCAAAGATGATGAAATAAAACGTTTTGGTATTTTGTGTGAAAAAAAATTTACAACAAAAATATTTTAACTAATTCTTACCATAATTTGCATAAATCTTCAGCATAAACAAACAAAGAATGTCGAAAGTGTTTTAATTGGGCTTTGAAGGAAGAAAAATTTTTTTGTTGCTGCAAATTTTGGTGATGATAAATTTGGATGTTTAATTGTATTCATTGGTAAAAAAATGACTAAATTTGGTATGATTAAATTTTTTGTAATAATTTTTTAAACATTATGTTTATATTATAGAAGTATTACTTTTTTTGTGTTTCTATCTAACTATTTCTGCAGCTCTAGCTCGACCAGAAATTCCAACCCTGATAGTACAAGGCGGAAAATGTAAGTTGTTACTCTTTTTCTTGAATGATGTATTTTCAATGTCACTTCATAAACAACTTTTTTAGATTCAAAATTTTGTTTTGGTCAATCATCTGTATATTCAAAAAGCCTCTATCATGGATCTGAATATGTTAGTAACTTGCAATCAGCTGGAGGATATTATCAAGATTGTGAAGTAATTATTGGAAATTTATTTTTAACTGATCTTTCGGATTCTGATAAATTTCATTCAATTAAAGAAGTCACAGGCTTTGTATTTATTGTTAAACCTGGAATTAAAGATGTGAAAATTCCAAATCTTGTACGAATTTATGGACAAGAAAAGGGGATTGTCGAATATGAAGGTGGTGCCCTTATTATTGATGGTGATGAAAAATTGAAAACCGTTGATTTGCCAGCTTTGAAAGGTACGTAAACTGTTAAAAAATTTTGAAATTTGATTAGAAAGCTGACACTTGGATGATGATTAATTTAAAAGCGATGTAATCAACAAAAATTTTTGAGTGCGGTCGAACGCGCCTTTGATGTCGGTCGACTGTGGTAATGACCGTATGGCCATAAATTTGGTATCATCTGATAGCCCTAAATCAGGGCTACAATATTTTGTTGTTGGAATTTCGGCCTAACGTCTTGGGACGAAATAACGATAATTTTGAAATTGTAAAACTATCCCGAGGGTATGTTTAGTTATTATAAGAATTTTTACATGATTGTTGTTTTAAAAAATTCAGTAAATACATTTTATAGCCCTGATCTTGAGCTATCAGATGATACCCTATAAATGGCGATCCGGTCTATACACAACAAAGGCGGCAACAGACATAGATAATAAATTTTTCTTTGTGGACCTCTTTGAACTATCATGCCAAGTTTCGCTTCTTTCGCGTCGATTTTTTCAAGGATTTTAAAGTACAGTAACCATATTTGATAAATTTTAGAAGTAAATGGAAAAATCTTTAAATCTGATAATATTACTTTGCACATGGCCAAAAAGGAAAAAGAAATTACTGTACCAAATGTAAGCTTTACAATTATTGTAAACAAAAAAATGTGTATATTTTTAGGCATGCCCTTCTGGACAATATATTACTGCTGATGGAAAATGTGGAACATGTTCAAAAAAATTTATTAATCAATATTGTATTGATGTATGTCCTGGTGATACCCTTGTTGTAAATGATACACCTGAGTGTGCCTTTGAATGTCCTCGAAAAACAGAATATGATCCACAAAAAGCTGATTTTACATGTCGACCATGTAAAATTTCACCAAATTCAAATACAAATAATTTTGGAAAATGCCGTCGTGGCTGCTATGTTGGATATCGAAGTGCATTAACTCTATTTAATTGGAGAAATTTTTATCCTAATCCTGAACGTGGTGGTATGCGTGAATTTAATACTAGTGCAGCAGATATCAATGAAAGAAGTGATTTTTGTGAATATATTTATGGAAATCTCATAATTGATTATTTTGAAGATTATAAACAAAAGTAAGATTTTTAAAAAAAAATTGCTCGTGAGTTTCGAACCTGTGACATGCTGGCTCTTATTCTGATGGACACACCACTCGACCACACAAACTTCTACATAAATCTTTTTTGTATTTGTTCTAATTACCGTAATTTTTAGCAAACGTTATATTCCATTAACGCAACTTCAATATTTGAGTTATGTCAAAGGTATTACTGGAAAGGTTACTATTGTTGTTCATCCATCAATGGCATATTTTCCATATGGAATTTTTCGAAATCTTGAATATATTGGGTAATTTTGTTTTTATCTGTCAAATTTTTATCCAACCTTTTTATTTTGCAGTGTTTCATATTTCATCGATCTTGGAAATGTAAAATTTATGGAATTTACAGTATCTGATCCAAACAATCTTATAATTGGAAATCAAGAAATTTACACAAAACTTGGTCTTGAAAAAGATGAAAGGTATAGTTTTTAAACGAATTTTTGTAGATGTATTAGTTACATTTTAGGATCATGAAATATGCTAATGTTAATCCTTCTAAAGCACAATGCTCATGTCCAGGAAAATGTTTATCGGCATATCATTGTGAAGAAAAAAAATATTTTGAAGTTCGTTATAAAGCTGAAATATATCGTGTTGATGATTATCCTGATAAAATGTAAGTTTTTTTTGCGTATCGTATACCTATATAATAGTGCTGCATATTTTAGAGTTGAAAATGTTTATGAAGTTGATAATAATTCATTATTGTGTGATAAAGAATGCAAAAATGGTTGTAATGGTACAGCAAATGGTACATCTTCATCCCTTTGTAATTCATGCCAACATGTTTCCCTTGATTCTTTCAATCTTAAAGCATGCCTCATTGCTTGTCCACTTGGATATTTTTCAAGGAATGGAAATAGTATGTTTTATTTTTTTGGGTTACTGTAATATTTAAAATAAATTTTTTAGAATGTCATCGTTGCCCTGGTGAATGTGGTTCATATGGTTGTAAAAATCGTCAAACATTCCTTGGAGCTCGTGGTTGTAAAGATTGTGATATTCAATATCTTAGCTCTGATGCAGAAGGTACTTTTCGAATAACATGTATGAAAGCTGGAAGTGATAAAAAAGAGGATATGTTTATTGAAAATGCTTTTAATCAATATCTCTCTGGTGATGATGAATCTTAATCAAATGAATACAGTAGTTATAGAATATTATTTCCTCTAATAATTACAGTAATTTTGTTCGTTTATTTTATTTTTTATTTTTTTTATTTTTTATATTAATGGAATAAAATATTGCAATTTTTATAAACAAGCTGATGTGAACAACAAAAGTTTATACTGTACATGTTTCAAAGTTTTCACAAAAAAAAGAACTGTTTAAAAATTTAATTACCTCGTGGGTCCGAATGTAATTTTCAGAAGAAAAATATAATAAACACGTATAACAAAAAAAAGAATTTAAAAGAAAAATGGCTAAAATGGAATAAAACAACACAAAATGGAAGGGAAAAAAATACTAGAATAAAAAAATGAAGATTCATCACAATTCAGAAATTTGAAAAAAATCTCTTTTTTTAGAGAGTTTTGAGTTACCGTAATACAGCGAAGGTTATCATTCAAAAACTTGATAAGTCATTCCAGAAATTGTTCGTCGCTTTGTATAAAAGATATAAGTTCCAACAGCAATTGCAGCACCAAAGATAAAGGTGAAGGTTGCAAGGATAAACATGGAACCACCAGAATATCCAACAAAAGTTGGAGCAGGAATTGGTTCATCAGAAGTATTAATAACTCCCAAACGATTAATATTGATAGCCTAAAAATTACATTCAAACACTTTAATACAAAAATTACAGTAATCCCTTACCGCTGGTTTTAAATCTTCTGTAATTAATTTTGTTACAAATCCACCCGATAAAATTGTTTTATTTAAGGCTTCCTTAAATTCTGCAACCGAAAGTTCTTTCTTTAAATATGCCGTTTGAGTTGGGGCAACATTTGACTTTTTACCCATAAGGAAGCAAGCAATTGCAGATTTTCCAGCTTCTTTAAACATAAAATATGAAATTCGAAAAACTGAAACATTTACAGCTTCTGAAAGAGCTTCAGCTAAAGCACATTCAACATTTTCAGTTCCTAAAAATTAATCTTTAAATATTAATAAAAAGGGATTTTAAAAACAAACCAAATGTTTGAATATCTTTAAGTGAAACATTTTGAAGATTTACATAAAAGAAATTATCTTCCACAGAATCGGTAGAGCATGGGAAGACATTGTTTTTAAGCCAAAGTGGTCCAAGTGCTGTATAATTTTGGAATGTATCAAAATGAATATAAGTTTCATACAATAATTTCATATCTTTATCCTAAAAAAATATAATTAGTTTCGATACGCATATATCACCAGTAACCCCACCTTATGATAATGAACAATTGAATGAAGTTGTTGTTGCCCTTTTACACCTTCAATATTCCAAGAAGCAGGAATAAAATTAACTTCAGCAACAAAATTTCCACCATCTGATTGATTTCCTTTTGCAATATAACTTTCAACTTCAATACCTTCAAGGATCAATTTTCCATATTTATAAAATTGAGCATTTGTAACGTTTAATAAAATATTTTCTGGTGTAACCATTTGAACTTTTCCATCTACAGTAATACAATCACCAAAACTTGCATCAAGGGCTTTAACATCTTTACAAATTCTTCCATCCTTTGACATTACATATTGAAGACCGTAATTAAAATCACGATATATTGAAGCTCGAGAAAGACCAGCTGGAATTTGCATACCAGCAACAAATGGAATATCAAGATCATTTTGAAAATCCAAAGAATAATGTGTTACTTTTAGAACATTATCGTACATTATCTAAAGAAAATGTACGAAAAAATTAATCATTGTGACATCTAAAGGACAGATAAAACACATACTTCAATGTTATCAACTTGTTTAGTTTTTGTATTTACAAAATCAATTGAAGCACCAAATCTATTTGGAATTGTTCCTGGTAAAGTATAAAGAGTCATATTTTCACAATATTGTCCACGAGGAGGTGATGCATACTTTTCTTTTTCAGCTTCTACAGTTAACTCCAATCCAGTAATATCGATGGATGTATGAGTTTTTATTGTATAATTCTTATTTGATTCTAAAATATTTTATACTTTTAAAAACATGTAATTAAATTAATTAAATTAAAAAATTTACCATCAAAAGTTGAAAAATGAATACTTAAAGCAACAGGATTCTTAAAATTTTTGCTATATGGAAGTTGTCCCTTTTGATTACCAGAATAAAAGACAGCAACTTGAATGCCAGTTGTATTTGTAACATTAAAATTACATCCAACCCATGCTACAGTATCCACACCTCCAACAACTGCCATATCAACATTACTTTGATAATAAAATTGTGTTTTCATAATTTTTTCAATAATTTCTCCAATTTTATATGTATTCTTTAAGACATTCGTTTTAATCAAAGGATCAACAGGATAAAGATCAGGAGAAAAGGCAGAATTTGAAGTATTCGAGCACGAAGTTTCATTATAAATAAGTGTTGAATCATTTCCAATCACATAATTTTCTGTTTGACTTCTATCAATTTTTTGTGCAAAAAAGATATCAGAGAATTTCTTTTCCATAATCAATGCAGTCTGAGCAGTATTCCAATTTGTGTAACGGATTGTAGTCTAAAAATGGTTGTTATAAGATGTGTGAATCTAAAATAAAGTGCCGAAACATTGTTGATAAAAATTAATACCCAATTTTGGATAACTTATTTATATATTGAAATTTCAGTGTTGTGCCAGACATTTTATAATAGCTCCGGAGCCGAAAAGCGGCAACTTTTCATTTGGTCTTTGAACAGAAATGGCTCTTGCACCGCCTCCGGAGCCGTAACAACACTGTTAAATTTATTCAACATTCGTTTTTATATAAATATGTACTTACAGCATAGTTGGCATTCAATGAGATATCAGATGGTAGCGAGTTGGCAGACATTTTTTCATGTTGACATCGAATTGTATGAAAGGTATCATTTTGTGCAGCCACATTATTACTACACAAAAATAAAAGTGTTGAAAAAAGAAGAAGAAGCAAGGATGTTTGAAACATCTGAAACAATTATTTAACTATGTAGTTTTATAAGGTTCAATAAAAAGTCGAATAACGCAATTTTTAAAAAATGGTTCAAACATAAACAATAGCGGTGAAGAAAAAGATAAACAAAACAACGTGAAAAAAAAAATCTATATGTTTTAACAATGGAAAAAAAAGAGCGGTATGATTCAATGAAAAAATGAAGAAATAAATAAAACGAATCTGAAAGTCAATACTTTTTTTTTTGCTGAACATGTGAAAAAAAAGGACCTTGTTCTTTTTTTTTGCTTCGTTGGCTTTGTGTTACCATTTTGCTTATCTATCTTTCTTTTCTTTTGTCACCAAAAGCCAGCCACTGCTTTTTTTCTTTGTTGTTGCAAAAAAATAAAGCAACGTTAAACAACTTCGATTTTGCTTATATATATTTTTTTTTGATATATCAAAAATCTGTGATTCATCTTCTTTGTCTTTATTTCTTCTTCGCTTTTCATTGTTATACAACAGCAACTTTTATCATCATTAATTAATTAATTATACCAACAATTCTTTCAAATATAAAATTATGAATGATTATCGTGATTCTCGATTTTTGCAAGAAGTTCGACTATATGATTCTGGAGCAGAGAGAGAAAAGCTTGATAATATGAGTGAATTATATGCTGTAATAATGTCGCTAGAAAATCTTGAAAAAGTTTTTGCACGTGATTATATTTCACCCAGGGAATATACGGCTGAATGTTCAAAGCTCCTAACTCAATATAAAGTAAGCAATTTTAAAAAAAATAAAGAGTTTGTAAATCAATAACTTTTTCTTCTTTTAGGTTACAATGAAACTTCTTCCTGGGCTAGATTTGGAAAGCTTTATACAAAAATATAATGTTAATTGTCCAGCTGCAAAAGCTCGTATCAAAGAAGATCGACCTACAACTGTTCGAGAAGATCAAGGGAATGCTTTAATTGCTGAAATTGTTTCATTATTTATTACACTTTTGGATATGGTAAAACTTAATATTCGTGCGGTAGATGAAATTTATCCAACTTTACATGATTTAAATGATTCTGTTAATGGCCTTAGTACTCTTCCATCTGATTTTGATGCAAAAATTAAGATTAAATTTTGGTAAGTTTTTATATAAATTTATGTTTTATGAAAATAATTGTTTTTGTTTTGTTTCAGGCATGATAAACTTAAAGGAATGACTGCAAGTGAAGAAATTTCTGATGATGTGGCACGTCAAATGGTTTTTGAAATTGAAACTGCATACAATTCATTTGTCAGATTCTTGAAGAATACGTAATTTTTGATGGATGTTCGTTTTTTGCTTTTCTATTTTTCTTTTTACAAATTGTGATTGATGATGATACTGCATGTAAATATGCCTCTCTATTTTACATATTTAATAAATCTTTATAGTAAGCTTATTTTTCGTTTTTTTTTTGCTTTTTTGAATTACTGTATTCATTATGATTACGGTAGTGTGTAATATACAATTTAATTTAAAATCTTTTTATTTTTGATGTTTTTTTGGCTTTGTTATATATAAAAAACAATAATAACACACTCGATGGAATGCAAAAAGAAATTTGATAAATTTTGAAAGAAAAAAAAAGAAGATCACAACAAAAGAGTACAAAAAAGATTTGGATAAAAAAACAATTTTTAAACTCATCGGGTTTTACTAAG
>CABFKO010022015.1:13825-34421 GCA_901766855.1 Panagrolaimus sp. ES5
ATTCAACAACAACTTGTAAATTATTTAATAAAACAAAATGTTGAAATATTTATTTATGTTTGGATAATTAATTAATTAATTGCTAAATATGTGTTTTTTTATGAAAGATAATTTATAATACAGTAAAAATTTTAAACATTAAAAAAAAGCATTTAAATATGTAAAATTGAAAATTTTAAAGGCACAAAGCTTAAACAATAAATGGAAATACAAAAGTATTTTGGGAAAAGTAATCTTTTGTTTGAAGCAACTGAAAAAGGAACAAACAATTTGGAATTTAGCAGCATTTAGACTTAATGACATCTTGTTGATCAGGACGAATGGTATTGTGCTTTGGTTTATGTGGCACATTTTTTAAGATTGTTTCAGCCATATCATAAAAGACTTTATCAATATTAATGTTAGTTTTTGCAGAAGTTTCTGTAAAAATTACACCATTATCAATAGCAAGCTTTTCTCCACGTTCTCGTGAAATAGCTCGACGATCATTCATATCACATTTATTTGCAACAAGCATGCGAACAACATCTTCTCCAGCATATTCATCAATATTACCAATCCATTTTGAAACATTTTCAAATGATGCTGGATTTGTTACATCATAAACCAACATAACTCCCATGGCACCACGATAATATGATGTTGTAATTGTTTGGAAGCGTTCTTGTCCAGCGGTATCCCAAATTTGAAGCTTAATTTTCTTTCCATTGATTTCAATGGTCTTAATCTTAAAATCAATTCCAATGGTTGAAATGAATGGTTGATTGAAGGTTGCATCAGTGAATTGATTTAAGATGCATGTTTTACCAACACCAGAATCACCAATCATTAAAATTTTGAACAAATGATCAAATTTCTTTGTTAATGACATTTTTTTGTTGTCGCTTTTTTCTTCCAACTTTTAAAAGTTTACTTTAGTAAATTCTTTTCTTTTCACTGGTCAGTGTGTCAATTACAGTTTTAAACTTTAATCACAAAAATCTATTATTGATGTGTTATCTTATGAATCAAAAAAATCCATTTTACTTTTGAGACAAAGAAAAAATGTCTGGCCGCTTTTTCTGCTACGCTTTAAAAACAACTAAACCATTTCTACGCTACTCTTTTCTTTTGTATGAATCATACCGTATGACTCATAACTATAAGGGCATCCATGAAATTGCTTTTGTTGGATGTTACTGGTGATACAATAATGCGCAAAGTTGGCGTTTTAAATAAAAAACAAATCGGAGCGCGGCGCATTATTTTAATAAAGAATTGAGTAACAAAAAAGGATAAGTGCCAAAAAAATTGCATGATTTTTAACTATTTTTATGAATCCTCTTTTTTCAAAATAAAAATTGATCAATCACACAATAATTCTTTTTTAAATTTTATGAAAATTTCAAAAAAAAATATACCTTAGAGATAAATTTGAACATAATTTGCAAAAAAATTTATAAGGATCTAAATGCAAAGCGCTAGAAAACTACACTTTTGGTTTGCACGGTTATGGATATCCTCAGTTAAATTTTTTTTAAATTTGTTAATTCTCAAAAAAAGCTTTTATGACACATAAACAGTGAAAAGAAAGAACTTACCACAAATGATACTGTCGAATGATCAAGAGAATGCCACCACTGATAATCTTTGGTGTAGACCCTAAAGTATGATTATCAAATGATAAAATTTAATTCAAAATTGTATTAATTCTATTAAAAATCGACTCGCCAAAAAAAAAGAAAGAAACCGAAAGAATCCAACGTTTCAAAAAATGAATGAATTATTGCTTACCGAAAAAACTCATTTTCGAAAAAAAACAGTCAATCTTTTGATGGGCGGTGCAACAAAGAAAAGCAGGGGTCAGATGTTTTGAAAATAAACCTTTTTGCTACAAACAGAAAAAGCAAGAGCAATGTTAAAAACGCAATGATTCAGGAGTAGGATCCACTCCATCGCAGGTTTTCGAAATACACATTTTTTAACAAAACCCATGGTCTTGCTTTTAAAAAAAAGGTTATGGCATGAATAATCAAAGTGATGTATGAAAAATTGTTGTTTACATTTTATAATAACAAATCTTTTTTTTATCTTCCAAAATCCTAAACATTTTGTTAGAAACTGTTTGTATGTTTAAATTAAGGAACAATATAGTAACGTAAAACAACAATGTACTATAAAAAAGCAAATATAACACAAAAATATAATTATTGGAAAATGTTTAAAACAAACATGTGGACAAGATCGTGAAAATAAATGACAAATTTTTTCAAAACGTCTAAAATTTTTAAGTAATTAACTCCTTTTTAAACATTATCCTATCCAGTGTTTTCCAGAATCCGATTCCTTATAAGGGGATCGGAATTGATTCCCTTTAAGGAATCGGAAAAAAATGGAATTGGGAAAACACTGATCCTATCAACTTCGTAACAAACTACATTTATTTAAAAAATGTTATTTATTTAAAATGAATCAAAATCAACAAAAATACATAATATCAAAACAGTTAAGCAGACTTTTGCTTTCCAGCTTTCTTCAAAGCACGATGCATATCAATAACTCTTTGACGATCTTCTGCAGATACTTTGCTATTCATTGGAAGTTGAATAAGAGGAGATGATGATGAAAGAGTAACGTTTTTCTTTTCCATCATTTTTTTGAGAAGAAGATCTTTGGAACCGGCATTTGCAAATAATGGATCAAATTCTTTACGGAATTTCGCAGAAAATGTTGGAGGAGCATCAACTCTTTCACCAAACTGAATAACTTCTAAATCAAATTTATTTATATTTTGATGAGGAAGAAAAGTAACAAATCTCACCTCGTGCATTTAAAAGTAATTCACGCTTCTCAGTTTCTTTTGCTTCTTTCTTATATTCTCGAATTCTTTCATTTTTGGTCAACTTTTTAACTTTAATTTCTTTCTCATGAGCTTGCTTTTTGACCTAAAAAAATGTTTCTTGATTTTTCAGAAATAAAATGGTTCCAATATCTTACCTTTTTAGGTTTCTTTTCAACTTCACCTTCTTCATCGTCTTCATCTTCCTTTTCTTCTTGATCATCAGCAATTTTTCCTTTCGATTTAAGCTTGGCAAGCTTTTCTTTTCGCATAATTTTAAGAGCTTTTTTACGTTTGGCAGCTTCATCCAAAAGTTTGTAATCTTCACGAATTTCATTAATATCACGACCAGCCATTGCATGACGAACCTATAAAGGATTACATTTAGATTAATTTAAAATGCAAATCACGCACCTTCAACATTTCTAAGTTAACAGAATCACGGGTTTCACGATCAATACGCTTTGTAAAACTTCGATTATCTTCCCATGGCCGACGTTCAAATCCATACTTTCTTGCTTCATCTAAAATTTCAATAAGTAAGCCATATTTAATAAAATATTACAATTAACTTACCAACAACAACATTTTTCTTTAATTTTGGTCTTTTTTTTGGATTCTTCATTGCTTCTTGAAGTTCTTTGATTTCTCTAACTTTCCTTGGGACATATTGTTCTTCCATATCAGTTGATTTTGGAGCTTTATTCAACTTGAAATTCTTTTTTGATCGAATCGGAACATAACCTTCTTCTTTTGGCTTTTCATTATCACGTTTGTTTTTAAAAGATTTACCAGAAGTTTTACCCATTTTTATAAACAATCAACGTTTGTTTTTTTTTATTGAAAAAAAAACTTATTTGTTCACTATTCTACATTTTTCAGCAAGTCACTTTTTGCCAACATACAAGTCTTTTAAATTTTTAAATGTTGAATTGATCTTTTGATCAAATTGATCATCAATAAATAAGAATAATGTAAAATTTGATAATTAATATTGTTTTGTACATTTAACATGTTGGTAAAGGACCTCAATATGCTTGCATGAGCGTTGATGGATAATCTTTTTTTTTATGCCGCATTATTTTTTTAAACTTTTTGAAAGTTAAAAATCGAAAGCCAAAATTTAAAATATTCTGTTTTTTAAGTTTATGAAAACGTTTGTGAAGAGAAAACGAATAGAATATCCAGAACAAAATTTCATTTAAGCGTGTAATTTTCAGATTCATTTTTAATCAATTTTAAGATATTCAACCTCCCGTATTTATCAAAGTATTTATTTCCGCGATTTTTTCCAAAATCTGTGAATGTTAGAACCAAACCCTAGCACCAAAACATTTAACCCTTTAAATGTACTGTACTACACAAACACCGTTTTAAAAACAACAAATTTATAAAGCATAACATCAATACAAAAAAAGGAACCGTATACGAAATTTATTTATTTTTTACCATGTTCATGACGTTTTGAAGAAGATGATTTTGCATTATTCTTTGGAACTTTGGCAGGAGTTGCAGAATTTTCATCATCTAAACAAATAATTTCTGGAGATAATTCTCGTTTAACACCACGTGTAGCAGTTGTAGACAATGTTGGACGAGTAGCAGGACTATTCATAGAACGAATGATAATTGGTTTAACATTACGAACTTGTGGAAGTGAAGGACGTTGAGGAAGAGCAGAACGTTGAGGAAGATATGGACGTGGAATCGTTCCAGATCCAAAAATACGAGCTGAAGGAGTGACAGTTCTTATAACAGGTCTTGGAGTATCAATTCTGCGAAAAGGTTGACGAATAATGACAGGAGATTGAGTAGGTGTAGAAATATTGAAGGGTCGACGAACAGTTGGACGAGGAGGCACTTGAATTCGAACAACAGGACGATTAATAGAAGGTCGAATTAAAGAACTTTTCACAGGATGAGAACCAGATGATTGAGGAAGTGATGGTGAAGAATTAGCATTTACAGAAGAACTGCTGCATGGTTTTTGATTATCATCCATAATTTCATCAATAGAAGTTAAAGATACTCTCGATTCTTCTTCTTGAATACGCTTGAAAACATCATCTTGCAAAGAATAAGAGTTGCGGAGATAATTTTCCCATTCACCATCAACAACCTAAAAGATGACAAAATGTAAATGAATATAAAAGTTTTACGAACATCTACCGCTAATTTTTCTTCTTCATTAAAAGCAACAAGACTGTCATGATCGCGAACTTCGACGATAAGATCCCGATGAGCCATACAAAATTCATCAAATTCTTCATCACCAGATGGTGTATAATCAGTTTGAGCAGTAAAATCGATATCTTTTGGAGCAGGATGAAAGCGCAATAATTCATTGATATCATTTCTTTCAATTGTTCGAGTAATTCCTTCATTATCAAGAACTCTCGCAGCAGTTTGCTGTTTAATGATTTGGCGCTTTAAAATCCAGTCTTCCATTGTGCCCTTAAATTTAAATTAAATATAAGTTTATTGTCCATCAAAAATAGAAAACTAACCTGAGCAATTAAACGATAAACATGTACTGGCTTTGTTTGACCAATTCTGTATGAACGAAAAATAGCCTGTACTTCTTTAGAGGGATTATGTTTGCTATCAAAAACAATAACACGTGTTCCACCTTAAAAAAAGTTTTTTTAAACTAACAGTTTTTTAAAGTATATACAGATAAGCAAAAAAACACACCTGTCATATTTGTACCAATACTTCCAGCATCAGAACAAAAGAATAAACGACAACGTTTATTTTTTGGATCATTAAAATTCTGAATCATTTGATGGCGTTTAGCTGGAGCAGTATTGCCTTGGATGACAAAATAATCAGAATCACGTTTCCACGACCAATTTGCATTTTGAGCACAGTGATTATCAGAAAACCATGTAGCAGCTTTTGATTCAAGCATTTTTACCAAAATATCCAAGTTTTCCAAAGAATGTGTGAAAACAATTCTAAAATGGCAACCATTAAATTATTAAGATGGTTAAAAATCTTACGTTTTTTCTCCAAGCTTTTCAAAAGATTTTAAAAGTTCCATGAATAAAACCAATTTATTGCCAGTTTCATAAGTATTTTCTTTGCAATTAAACGTTTTCAAAATCGCAGAATACCAATCACCTAATTTATCTTTGTCATACATTTTTACCAAATATGGGAAAGTGCCAATACGGTACACAGTATGTTCATCAGCAAACATTCTTTGTTGTGCGAGCATAGTGGAACTTTTTCTAAGACTCATATAATGTTCATATAATTTCAGCTGAAGTTCAGAAAGACGAATAAATATAACATGTTCTTTTTTTTCAGGTAAAATTTTAGAAAGAACAGAAAAATTTTGTCGATCTAAAAATGTGATCTTTGAACAACTTAAATAATAATTTTAAAGTACTCACTCATAACCATTCCCAACTGCTTCCATAAAATAGAAGCTCTTTTCTTCATTATTTCCACATCATTTTCATCAGCTTCTTTAGTAGATGCAGCAGCAATTGGAATAATAAATTTCTTTTGAAAATCCTTTAATGTACCAAGAATACCTAAATAAACATTGATTTTATATTTAAAAATATAGAAAACAAAAAAACAAACCAGGAGTAACGAAATCAACCATTTGGTAATCTAAATTGAAAACAAAATTTAAAAAACAACAACATTTATATTTACTTACATTCTCGAAGATGATTTTGGATGGGTGTGCCTGTTAATGAAATTCTTCTTAAAGTTGGAGTTTTTCTAACAGCTTCAAACACTTGGGTTTTTTCAGAATTCAAAATATGTGCTTCATCACAAACAAGAATATCAGGTCCTTAAAAAAATTAAATTAAATTTAAAACACTCATAGGGTTGAAAAAAACTATACCAGGTGAAGTCAAAATATGTGGATCAGAATTTTTGAAGGAATTTCTATACATCTCATATCCCATGATAACAACAGAAGCACTTCCTTTGGCCCATTTCTTTAAAATTTCATTTCGAGTCGCCCAGTCTTTTTGTGTTCGAGACACTTCATAAACTTTTAAAGTATTTAAAGATTTATCAAGTTCTGACAACCATTTTTTGAATTCAGCTGCCCAATTAAGAACGACACCAGCAGGACATAAAATCAAAACACGTCGAATAGATTTACGAAGTTGAGGATGGGTAAGAACAGTATGTAAAAAAGCGATAACTTGAAGTGTTTTACCCAAGCCCATACAATGTGCGAGGATGGCTGCATTAAAAATAACTATTATAGTGTATAATTATATAAAGACTATACTTACCTCCAGTATGATCTTTCTTATTAAGATCAGTAATTTTACCAATCAAACATTTATATAAAAAGCTAATTCCTTCAGTTTGATGCTTTTTCAAAATTTTAGTAAGAGAAGGATGAACTTTGACAGGAGTTGGCTCATCGGAAGATGAATCCGCATCCAAAATAAATTCTTTTGCTGTTTGGTTAAAATCATCTAAAATAAAAAGATTTTAAGTTTAAAATAAGATAATAAAAATTCTAACCTTCTCCATCACTATGAAGGACTATAACTTCATCTGTTTTACGACTATGTCTCTTAACAACATCTTGCATTGAAAGACGATGGTCTTCACTAACAATAGAATTGACAGCTTCTTTAAAGGCTGCTTTTGATTCACCAGATAATTCTTGAATTTCACCATCGGGTGTTCGCAAAGCAAATGGAACAATTTCGTCTTGGGTCTAAAGTCATATGAACAGCATAAAAACGAACTAAAACTTTTAAACACCTACATCATTTTGAGAAAGTTCAATTGAATTTTGTCGAAAGATGGGTATATAATGAAATGATGCACCATCTTGTCGTCCAGCAACAAGGAATTTATCAGGATCTTGTACAGGTGGAATATATGCAGACCGATTTCCAGCAGAAATCTTTCCAAGTGGTGCTGAAGCACGACCGTCCTAAAAAAATTAAATAATATATAAGATAAGATAAAAATAATTTATACCTCAACAGCTTCATAAATATTTGTTTCATCATCATCGACGCTATCGTTCTTGAGATTAATCAAAGGTTTTGATTCCAAATTTTCATTATCATGAGCATCAGAAATTGCATCATGCTCAACAATTTCAATTTCATTAGCAATTTGGATTGGTGAAGTATGAACAGATTGATTGCTATCTGACATCGCTTCAAATGCAGCAGAAGCATCATCTTGGCCATTCTAAGAAAATGAAAAAACAAAATTTACAATACTGGACAAAAAAAGAACAACTATACCTCAACAACTTCTTCAAAAGTTGTGTTATCATCTTGGTCAATATTATAGATGTTGTCGGCAAAATGCTTTGATTCAGAGATTTCAGCATTATTTTCAACATGTTCTTCAACTGGAGGTGTTTCAACATCATCCTGTAATTCATCAACCAAGGCATCTTGTACTGGCAAAGTACAAACCGGGATATTTTCAGAAGAAACGTTTTCAACTGGTGTAGAAAAATCATCAAGACTATTCTAAAAATTCATTTTATAAAATTAATAAGCACAAAATAAAACATACTTCAATGTTAACATCAGAATTTAAATCATTATCTTCTACACAATCATTGATGTTATTATCCACAAGCTTTGCTTCATGGTCATCATCAGTATTTACATTATTGAACATGGAGATCTAAAAACCCGAATCGAATAACTATAAAAAAATACTAAACATACTGATGGATGTTGTTCCGAGAAATCTTCAACAGAAGCAAAAGTAAAATCAGTATCAAAACAATCACTTCCAGGTATTTGATCAATTACTTCATCAACGAGATTACGCTGAAAATATTAAATAAAAATAATAACGTGCAAAAAAGTCATACAATTTCGATATCCGTGATATTATTTGAATTTCCAACCAATGCATTATTTGAAGTGCCCTAAAAACTTTATGATACGATTCCATATAAAAAAGAAATTAAACATACAAATGGCTGTTGTTCATTAGATTGTTCAGTACCTGCACCAGAAGCAAATTTTTCAATTAAATCAGCATCTTCTGGTATTTTGTTAAGTAAATCAATGACAAAGTTATTCTAAAAGTATTTATTGCAAAAATAAAAAGTACAAAAAAATCATACAATGACAAGAGTATCTTCGTTAAGAGGATCAACACAACAAGAATTTACAGACATTTCAGGTTCAGATAACGATGCAATAGCTTCGATGGGTTCATCGGAATCAATTTCCCTAAATTTTCCCATTTTTATTTTAAATTTAAAAAAAGACACTAACATATCCATAACTTCTTCAAGTGATTCTTCTTCTGGTTCATTTTTAACGAGAATATCTTTAAAAATTGTTTTATAAACGCCACCAAATTTTTCAGGTGATTCAACAGGTGATAAATCAGGAGCGACAGAACGACCAAAAAGTGAAGGGAAAAAACTTGGCATTTCTGGTACAGGTAAAATAGGTTCATCAGCTTCTGCCATTAAAGAAAGTTCATCAGTATTTGCAGAAACAGGATCATATTCAGTGGAAGGTTCAATACAATCACTATTCAGAGTAACAGAAAGAGGAATAGTTTCATATTCAGCAACGACGCCTTTATCTTCAACGGCAACATTATCACACGATTCACAAACATTATCTTCAACAGGTTCATTTTCAGTGCCATTAGTAAAAGTTGAAGAAAATTCATCCAAAGTTTGATTAAGAAAATTAGGTTCAGGTGAAAGAGAAAGTTCATCATTGGTAATAGTCATATATCCATCTGATGCACAAATATTTGTTTCAACTGGTTCAACATTTATAACACCAGGCATTTCAATATTATCAGTTACAAGTGTAGAAAGTTCAGGAGAAACTGTATCAGACGAATTAGACATTACTTCACCAGTAACAGTTTCTACATCGTTGATTGGATTTTCACTTGATTCTTTATTATCCACAATTTCGTTAACAATACTTGTAGAAGATGTGCATGCTTGATTAATGTTATCCATTACATTTCCAAGTTGTAAACGAGCTTGAGGGGCAGATGATCCAAAAAGTGACTGTTGAGGATTTAAAGGAGCAAGAAGAAGATCAGAAAAGCGAGGTTTCTTAACAGATGGTTCTGTTTCATTATCTTCATCATCATCATCTGTTGGTTCAAAGGCAGCAAAATAATATCTTCTTTTACGAGAAACAGCAAAGGAAGTTGCAACAATGAATGGCTAAAAATAGGCTTGTAACAAATAATACAACAAAAAATATTCACTTACTTTAGTATCGGTATCCAAAATAGATTCATTGGAAGACGAAACTAATTCCTCTTGGTTAACATTCAAAGGTTCTGCAGAAAGAATTTCAGGCTTATGTGATTCGCCTACAGATGATTTCATATCATACTCTGATAAACCATTCAATGAAAGTAAATTTTCATTAACACTTTCTGAAAATTCCATTATCGTAGAGTCAGCAGAAGGAGAAGACAACAATGCATCGGAATCATCAACAAGCATACTTGTTTCCCTATAAAAAAATTAAAATAAACAAAGTCGAAACTAAGGATAGTAAGTATACCGTGGGATTGCAGCAGAAATTGATGCCTCTGTTGATAAATTCTCAAAAGGAATTAAAGCATCACTTTGTTGATGTTGATCTTCTGTTACACAATGACTCATAAAAGATTCTTGAGCAGTAACAAAACTAGAATCACCAACAGATGTTTCATGTAAACTGTTATCAGGCATTGCAGAACCATTTTCATTTTGAGGCAATGTGTTATCTGATGTTGGAAGAGAAACATCTTCATGAACGCTAGTGGTTTCACCTTGACATGGTTCTTTTTTAGGCAAGGCAGATCTGAAATGGAATGACATAAAAAATGAAGCAGAATAAAAATATCACCTTGCACTTGCTTCAGCTTCATCATATTTGCTAACAAAATTTTGCACAAATGATCGTGTTGACTCAAAAAAAATTGAAGGATTATCTTCGTCAAAATAATTTGTCCAAATGCTAAGAAGCATACCAAATGCTTCATTTACATTTTCCATTTTATCTTCATCACTCATAATTACGAAGATCTAAAAAAATAGAAAACTGTAAATTATTGTTTACTATAGATAACTAAATTATAAAATAGAATGCAAGAGCCAAACGCGCAAACCGTTTTCGACATTGTCAGAAAAAAATGAATGACAACAAAAAAAATAACCACATAAAAGAACAAAGTTTTTCGTAAAACTTCATAGCCCAATATTAACTCTTGTCACGAAACTTTTCTTTGTTTGAACATTTGTTTGGCAAATTTAACAGATAAGTGTGGGAAAAAATATTTTTGAACAAATTTTTCTCAAATATCTTACATTGTTAAAAACGTGGTGTTTTACGTAAAATTTTGCAATATGTTCTGCTAATCAAATCAATTTTGTCTATGATTATAAAATTATTAAAATTCTTTTAAATTGTAAATTTACAACTTTAAAAATTGAAAAAAAATTTACCAAATTTTGATGTTAAAGAACCAAAAATATCATAGATGTTTTAGTTTTTAACTTTATGGGTAAATAATAGCATTACATGTATAGCTACCGAATTTTAAAAAATTATATTTACATAATTTTTTTCGATTTTAAAAAATGTTTACGTTTTTTTGTAAAATTTAAAAATTTTAGTTCAATATAACTTTTTTTATTTAGGGAAAAATGTTAAAAATATTTCATAAAAAAACACGTATATAAAATCAAAAGATACGCACATCACAAATATGTGATTGGATATGGAAAATTATAAAACTATTTTAGTCACCACAAAATTTATACATTTATACAGATTCTGTTTCGTCAGAAAGGAATTTTGCTTCTTCTGCTGTTCCACCACTCGAGTTTCCACTTTTTTTAATTCCATTTGCAAAATTTGGAACTCCTGTTTTTGTAACTCCAACAACATAATCATTCTTTTTGCGTCCGAAATAAACTCGAGCATTATTTGAATCGTCATCCTAAAAAATACATAATGGTATTAGTATTTTGCTAGTTTTATTTATAATTACATCAAGATCTTCATCATCACTTTCTAATCCACATGTTTCCATTTCTTCTGGTTCATGACCTTCAACGATTCTGGAGTATCGATATTCCAGACTAAATATTTAAAAATTATTTAAAATAATATTTTATTATTCTTTTATACCTTCTATTTCTTTGATAAAATACAAAAATAATTAGTATTAAAAATCCAATTAAAATTGTTGCAAGTATTAATAATAACTTCAAACCATTGGAACTTGTACATGTTTCTGTTTTTTCTTTACTTTGAGCACCCGAAAGTACACAATGCCTACAAAAAACATGTATTAAAAGATGTTTTCATTCATTAAAATGTTACTTTGATGGTATATAATGAACTTGTTGCTTTCCATTAATACATTCACCTCGAATCTCTTGAAAATCAGTTGTATCACAAACAGGACATGCATGACTTGTTTCTACTATTATATGAAACATGCAACCATTACAAGTACCATCTGGACAACTTCTTGGAAGTCTTACTTGTGGTTCATTTGTTGCTGTTGGTTCACATCTTGTTGTAACAATTCCAATTGTTCCATTACTACACGATCGAACATGTGATGGAAGTGGCTCAAAATAAAAATGAACATCAATTGGCCTTCTTTCTTGTGTCATTGTATCTAAAAATATTTAAATGTTTTCAATTCCAATTCTTTCATTATACCGTATTCCAAATCTTTATCGGATAAATTAAATCCTTTAAAGCTTCGATCTCGTGTTACAGAAGCTAACTTTCGTCCAATAACGAATGATGAAACATAAACGGCTTTCTCGGTTTGATTTTCATTATTTAACGGTACTGCAGTTGAACGACAAAATAGAACTTCTCCTTCTTCATTTGGCTTAAAACATTTAAAATTTATTTGCATACAGAGATATACTGTAATCTTTTACCTTTTCATCCATTACTTTTGCAAATACAAAACTTTGATCACTTTTTTCATTGCATTTAACTCCTTCACCAAATAAGCTAACATTAAATGAATGAAAATATGAATTTCCTTCTCGAGCAAAAACTTTTATTCCTTCAGCAATTAATGGCTTATTTTTTAATGGACTTAAATCAAATCTCATTGGTTTGCTGGAGGGTTCAGAGCTATCAGGTAATTCAAGTTTTCCACTAAATGCACATTCAACACCATCAAGAGATTCCATATTTATACCACATTTTATGCAACTTTCTTGTCCAATTTGATTCGAAGTTCTATTTAATTTTGTACCCAATGGACATTTGATACATAAATTTTGTTTTGAATCAATATAATGCCCTGCTGGACATGGATGACATCCACCTGTGTTATCCATTGACGGACATGGAAGGCAAGAATCTGCGCCGCCTTTTGGTAGTTTATGTTGAGCATCACCAACATTTGTCATATTTACTGAATAAATAATTGCTTTATCAGAAATTGCATCATTTCCAGTTGCTGCTCCACTTCTCATAAAAGCAATAATAAATCTTGAATTTCCATTATGAAAAATTGGATAACTAAGAATTTGACGAGAAAGAGATCCATTATAAACTCCCAAAAATCGAAAGAATCGACCTTTATCAATAATTTCTTGGACAATATATAATGTACATGATTCATCAAGACAAATTGTTTCAGCATCAAGAGAAACTGTTGCAACTGGATTATCCAAGGATAATTTTGAATTTTCTTGCATTATCGGATTGTAAAATCCTGATGTAACATTAAATGAAATTTCCATTGCAATTCCATTGTCTCTTGAAGTTGCAGATTCAATTCGATCACCTAACGGAATCCATGATGGTTTAATTCTACATTCTTTGTTTTCTTCTAAAATATTCAACCAAAATTAGTGTTTCAAAAGAAAAACATATTTTACCAAATGTTGCATATTCACAAGAAGTGTCAGCAATAATTGGAAGTTTTTCCCAATTTGTTATATAATAACCATAATTTGGCCTCATTTTTGGCGGACATCTTTCACATTTTGTACCATTTGAATGTAAACCTTCAGCACAAAATTCACAAACTCCATCAGGTGTTCGCTCTGTTCCTGGACTACATTGATGGCATTTATGTGAATGCTCAGTTGATGGTTTCTGAAAATTTGTAATGAAACACAAAAAAAACAGATTTTTATTTTCATACATTGTATGAATTTGGTAAAGTATCTTGACAAACTGCAGGCTGTATTGGAGTATAATCAATTGTTTGTTTGTTATCTTGACATCTACCGTATACAGGATAAAAATCAAATTTTTCACAAACTGGCTTTGGAATACAAGTTGTTGATTTTGTGTCAGAATATTGATTCTCAGGGCATCGAGCACATGAAGTTGCACCAGTTTTACTGTAATAATTTGCCCCACATGGTTGGCAAAGTGAATTCCCCTTTGAAGAACTAAACGTTCCAGATGGACATTTTGAACATGATGAAGTATATGGAAGTCCAACAACATCAATTTTTGCAACATAAATAATATCAGCTAATGTTGTCAATTCCCTATTGTTTGCAATTGTCCAAGTAATTAAATTTTGGCCTCGTTTTAAATCCAAACGTTTTATTTTCCAATCTGCATTTGCAGTCATATCATCTTCATCTTTTCGAAAAAGTGCCGCCAATTGACTTCTATATATTAAACACTTTTTAATAAAATTTTTAAATTTAAACAATAATTTTCATACCCATAACTTTGGCATTGTTCATTTCGGACGTCAACAGTTGACACAAGGCCTCGACTATTTTTTGGCATTTTATAATAAAATTCAATGTATCCAGTTTGTACCAAATGTAAGGAAATACTTAATTTTGAAATGCATGCGGTTGGTTGATAACGAATTTCACCGCTTTGAATTATCCATCCACTTCTAAAGTATAATGGAAATTAATAAAATTGTTTATATGTCAAAAATTATAAAATTATTACGAGCTTGAACACTCTTCTTTCGTTATTTGTGTTTGTGATTGGAAAAAATGTTCTGAAGCATCTACATAATTTTCCACAGTAAATCCATTTGGCCATTTTTTTAAATCTTCATATCTTTGACCTGATCCCAGACTGTAGCTTCCTTTAATTTCAAGATAAATTATTTTCTATGAACAAAATAACAAATTTTACCTGGGGGACATTCTTGACATTCCTGTGTTTCAAAATTTAAAAAATGTCCAGCTGTACACGAAAATGCTAAAAAAGTTAATAATATTTTGAAAACAGCTGTAATATTTAAAAACTCAAAAACTATAAAAAGCTTACAACAATTTACACCACTTTTAGGTGGCGGAAGATTATCACATTGTATTAAATGAGACTTTGGTAATGCAATTCTCCATCTTTCCCCGTTTTGATCACATGGCGTATACTCGTAAATTATTTCAGAAGGATCACAATTTTTTGCAGTAACTATTTTAATAAAAAATAATAAAAATCCAAAACTTAAGCTAAAACGAATTAAAAAATAATCTTTTTAAAATACCAAAAAAAAATTGATTACATTTTAAATAAAAAAAATTTTCTTTGGTTTAAATTATATAAATTTGCGCCATTAAATGTAAACATGTTTAATGTCGAAATCAATGTAAAGCATTAATAAGTTGAAGAAAATAAGGAAATCATTGAGGAAAGCTTTCTAAAAAATTAGTTTTTTATCCATTTATTGATTCATTCAATTTTTTTTTGAAAAAGCGCCTTAACAAAAAACAACATTTCTTTTTCAAAAAAAAACAAGAGCAAAAAAGGTTTTAATTAAAATTTTTCTTTCATGAACAAGAAAAAGTGACAGAAATTTGTAAAATTCAAATTTTTTTATGATGAATACATAATTAATATTCATGATATATTTTTATATGAGTAAGTTCTTTTAAGAATTAACGACAAAAGAAAGAAATTAAGAGAAGCTTTCATCAACAACATGCAGAAGAAGAAAAAAAGCCCGACGTTTCAGATGAAGAAAAAAAACGTTTTTGCCCAACGATACCAGCTTTCCTTCTTCTTCTTCCGTTACATTACTTCTATGCTTTCCCTCTTTTTTCATATATTTGTGCCGTCTTTGCTGACGGCAACAAACGCCTAAAATTCATGTTTTAAAGGCATGTGCGCTTTTTCTGTCTGTTTGTTTGTCTGAGAAAAAAATAGAGAATATTTTTTCATGTTACTTACTTACTTCTCTTTTTTTTCTTTTTTGCATTGGAGTATAAAAATGGATTCGTTTGTTTTCTGCTTTAACTTTTTTCTATTTTTTAAAAAATGCTTACAGGCGTTGAAAATAACACTTTGTTGACATTAGAAAAAAGGATAAATTTTTGTTTAAATTAATTTTATAAAAAATATATTTTCCGAAATACCGTAATCTTTGCAACAGCTTTTAAGTTTACCCTCAAAATTTTAATCAAAGGCACATTAAATTTTTACAGTTCTAATAACATGGACACGAACAGACAAAATGCAAGTAAATAATAACAAATGGCAAAAAACAGCAAAAAAATTTATGGCATGGTTTCAGTTAATTAAATTATTCATCTTCAGTATCCGAGAGATCATTGCAGACGCAAAATTTACGATGAATTTCAGTAATTTTATCAACAAAATTTGAACCTGCAAATACAGTAATTATGAAAAATGGAGATTTAAAAATGAACAGAAACATACTGGAATTTGCCCAATCGGAAATTTTACAAGCTGAATATAAATTATCCCAAAAAGACGAATATATGCGATTATCTTTATTAACAACATCCATGGTTGGAAAATGAATAATTTCTTCGCATCGCTTATCTTTGTTCCAAGTAAGTTTGTATTCTTCTATAACAAATTACTTTGGAATTTACGTTTAAAAAAATTATATAACAAACCTTTGTAAAGTTTTGAAAGTTTCAAAGTACCATGATAATTTTCAGAAAAATTTTTAATTTGCGTAACATTCAAAGAATAAGCAGAAGTAACTTCCAAAGGAATTCTTTTACCATCAAATCGAACAACAGCATTTTGAGCAAATTTTTTAGCATATTTTAACCTTAGAAATAATGGAAGAAAGGCAACTTCATCATTTGCGAGAACAGCAGCATCAATAATGCGCAATGGAAAATTTTGAGATTCTGGTCCAAAATTTCCATTTTTGTGTTGAATTAGTACGATACTTCTCGGTGGAAATCCATGATATTCGGCATTTCTTATGCCTTTTATTGTTGGATTATTTGGTTGAAGAATATGAATGTAGCCACGATCATCAGACATTAAAATTCTATGATCACTAGAATTCAGCATTTGAACACAAAATTCAGATAAAACATTATGAGTATCATTTAGCCTTGGCAAAGTTCGAAAAGTTGATTGATCATTGTATGCAAATAAATGATAGAATTGCCTCAAATCAAATCCCTAAAAAAGAAAATTGTTAAAGCTTGTGAAATTTGAGAAAGACTTGCCCTCGAAAATTTATAAAATATATCATTCATGGGTTGATATCTTGTAACAACATCACGAGAAATATTTGGAATATTCCAGTATTCAAGAGCATCGACTCGTGCTTTATTTTGATTTAGCGGTGAAAGTTTTGAATTTTTGAGACACTTTTTGTAAAATTGCAATGAATTAATTTGTGCAAGAAAAACTTTTCGATTATGTTCCATAATAAATTTGAGAAATTTTGTATCAAGATCAAGAACGACTTTTTGGACAACCTGAGTTATGTCCATTCCTTCAGGAAGTTTATCAAATTGTTCATTAACATATGTCAGATATTCTTTAATAACTGTTGCACCCATTTCAGTAAGTTTGTTTCCAACCAAAAATCTAAAAAGTTTGATGTGTGTAAATTTAAATTACATTAAGACAGCTGACAAAAAACTTACTTTTCAGAACATGCTGGACGAACGCTTACTGGTTTACAAATAGCAATTTCATCAAATGCAACCCACATCAAGTAAATAAGACCAACAGTAAACGGAGTTACAGTATCATAAAGTTTACAAACAAAATTTCCTTCATTAATTCGGCAAAGAGAAAGTGCAGCAATAAATTCACAAAGAAATAATCGATTATGAAATAATTCTTGACGAGTTTCGCGTCCATCTGGATCAATTGCACCATCACAAACAACTAAATGTACACCTTTTCCATCAGTTCTTTCTTTGACGTAATTTTCAAATGATTTCAAATTTTCAGGATCACAAATATCTCCATTGCCTTTGATACCGTAATATGTATCGAAGAAAGCAAAACTACCAGCTGCAAAACTTTTGCGTTCATAATCACCCATATTGTTAGGTTTTGTAGGATATTTGGCTGAAAACACACGACAAATATTGAAAAATAAAATGTTTTGAGTACTTACATTTCATTGTACATCCAAAACCTTTTGCATTATAAAATCCTTTTCTCCATAACAAAAATTCTGCATGAGCTCCAGGACCTCCCCCAATATCAGCAAAGAAAAAGGTTTCTTCATTTCTTGAAAATTCATTTGTTGTTCTACAACTGCGTATCATAGGATTCTTTGACATTCTTTTTCTGTCGGAAGATTCATCCGTTAAGGCAAAATTAAACATTCGATCAAGAGATGCCAATTTCATTGCTTCCCTAAAAATAAACAATGTTTTCAAAAAATATGAGAAATAATTTTTACCGATTTTGAAAGAAGGCACCCTTAACTTTTTCATATTCATTTGCAATTTCTCGCATAATATATTTTTGCTTTTGGGAATAATTTCCCATGTCTTCTTTTTCAATAACAATTTGTTTTGCAAGATCTGGGTCACAATATTTATCCTCATCATCTACAGTCAATTTAATCTACATAAATTAGAATTTATAATCGGGAAAAATCATAAACAATAAACTTACTTTCGATACAGTAATCCATTCATCGAAATCTCTGATAGAAAATGCAGAACGAATACGTTCAGTGTATTTAATAGTTTGTGGATATTCATGAAGAGCATCTTCAAGATGAGTTGGTTTAATGTTCAGTTGCTACAATAAAGTAAGACAGTTTGAAAAATTAATCTAGGACTTAAATATACCTTTAATTTATCCGTCAATGAATTAGCAGCAGAAGCATCAGGATTCTAAAAAAATTTAATTTTAACAAAAAAAATAATTAAAAACTCACAAATCTTGGTTTTGTAAGTGTTTGTATAATTTCAGGATTTTCCAACACATCATTTAAAAATTGCTTCAGTGACTGAAATCTTTTAATTTATAGATTAATTAAAAAAAAGCAAATACTTACAGATTGGTTATTTACACCATTTAAAATTCTGTATGTAAAAGCAGAATGAAAATTATTGTCATCCTTTTCATTTTCGAGCACCAAATTCCAAATACTATCAAATTTTTCGGGTTCAGATGAAAAAATAGTTTGCACATTTACATACACATGTTGACGCCTTAAACGTGCATCATTTGAGATGTTAAGCATCTGAAAAAACAATTTTAAGATCAGAAAATGTATAGAAAATTCATGGAAAAAAGTTCACGACAGACAAAATTTTTTATATTTTAAAAATAAACTATATCCGAGGAGTTGCTCACAAAATAATATCTGCTATTTAAAAAACTATTTTAACAACTTTTCAAAAAAAAAAGAAGAAATAACATGCGGAAACATTTTCATGATCAGTATCAATTTCATTTAGTATTCAACTACAATTTTAATCAACGCTGTCACTAATTTTCATTGATAAGTTCAAATATCAAGAATATTATCAATACAGTAATTGAAACGAAGAATTTGATTCACATTATGTGAAAACAAATTTTATAGCCCCAAAAAGCTTTAATAAATCAATCCTTTTTTTCTGATATCGCTGTTTGAAAAATTATTTTTGCGCAATTACAATACGTATATTCTTAAAAAAATATTTACTTAAACCCAACAAAAGTTTTATTATTAATTTGCTTTGAATTACCAAAACATAAAACACCTTTTAACTATCATTTTATTATCGCCGCGATATTTTCTTTTCTCTATTTTTAATGATGAAAAACATACATAATTGTGACTCATCGTTCGAGAACAATCAACAACAACAAAGGGAACGCCACCACGTTTTTCTTTAAGAAAAAAGCGTCGAAAATAAAAAAAGTCGATATTTATATCTTATTATGTTGCTTTTTGTTAGCTTAACAGTGTCAAAATAAGTTTAAAAATATAAATTCAAGATTAACAATAATGTTTTACACATTATGTATAAAAAAGCAAATAAAATAATAAACAACACAGAAAATAAAAAATATTTTTTCACGGAAAAAAGGAAATGCTTTTTTTGCAGCGCACACTTTTTTCAACAAGCGTTTGTTGTTTGTTGCCTTGGAGTGAGTTTATTGTGTTTAAAAAACTGAAATTTTTGCATTGCAAAATGGGGAACATTTTTTTAAAATCAAAGAAGACAAAAATCAATTCTAAAGAATAACGTACATACATTAACATATTTATTCTACTGATAAGTCATTTTATTGTTACAAAAATCGATTTCCTTGAAAACTGCAAAAAAATTGGTTGTATTAACTATATTTTTCAATGTGCTATGGGCAGGTAAATATAAAAAACAAGTTATATATTAATTCAATGAGATAAGACCAGGACGCTCGTTTAAATTACTTTCATTGAATACCTTGCATACACGATATTACAGGAAGTATCCCAATTTATTTGACGACTATTTTTATTTTATCATTAATTTGTACCATGATCTTGTTTAAAGATTTTTTTTATTATAAAAATTACCCTTTAAAAATACACAATAGTAATATAAAAATTAATTTTTATAAACTTCTGTTTTTGGGATTTAAC
>CABFKO010022026.1:0-10701 GCA_901766855.1 Panagrolaimus sp. ES5
TTTATATTAATATTTTATTTTAAATGTTTCGGAAACGTAAACATGATAAATTACAAAAAGCAGTTGAAACTATTAAATCTTTATTACAGGAATCTCCAAAGTATGATTTTAAATCGTCTGCTAAAAATTTAAACAAAAATTTAACAAATTTCAGGAAAGGAGCATCAGCGCAACAAGGAAAACATGAAAATTTATTTAATGATATTTATGATTCTTTAACTTCTTCAGAGTAAAATTTGTAAATTATAGTTATATAAAAGTGATTAAATTTTTAGACCCATTGCAAAAGAAGAATTATTAGCTGCAATTGATATACTTTTTATTGCTTCTGGTTCTTCCAAATCTTCCTTACAAATTCAAGCTGATCAAACTTTAAATAAAGCTTTTCGAGTTTGTTTATAGTTTGTGGAAATTTTTTACATTTATTAAAGTTTAGGTTTTATGGTTAAAAGGACAAGTACAAAAAGTAATCACTTTAATTCTCAATGAATTAAGTCAATCACAAGAGCGAACATGGAAATCTGTTGCCGTGGCATATAATAAATTAGTTTATTATGTTCAATTTTCTCGTGCATCTAAAAATGAGTTGGTTTTTTTATAGATTTTTCAAAACTTTTTCAAATTAATTGAAAAATCTAGGGCATATGCTTTATTTTATATTAATTCTGTTGCGGTTGTAATTAAACGTCCGGAAGATGGAATTCAGACAACAATATCAAAAACTTTTGCACCAACAATGAAACATTTGGGCCCATTTATTAGTGATAAAGTAGAAGATAAAGTTTTTGTAAGTAAATCCAATTATCCAATTTAATCAACTATTGCTCTTTTTTCTAAAGGAACTCTTTGAAAATGCAGTTAAAAATTTGGAATTAAGTGGTACACCTGGTAGAGTTGCAAGTTTGGTAATAGCTGAATTATCATTATATAACAAAAAAGTACTAGAAAAATGTGTTAAAGTTATCAACCGTATGTTTTAATGCTCTGCAATAAATTTATAATCTTGTAACATTTCAGGAATAATAACAGCTAAAAATGAAATATCAAATAAGCGAATGGTTGTTAATGCATTGACAACTTTGAGGCTTATTTGGAATACAATAATCAAAAATACATCAAGATTTTCAACTTTAATTCTTCAAGCTGTATGCTTTTTCTCAGATTTAATTACAGTAACCTGTTTTTTAGATGGTACTACAAATATTAAAAATGCTTTTGTCACCTTCAAATGAGCTTATTGTTGCGGCTTTAGAAGCATTGGAAGTTTTATTTGCACTTCCTTCAAGCATTTTAAACTTCATTCCAAGTGAATTACCAACTTCTTCTGGACCCGGTTCAGAATATGGATCTCCAACCCCAATGCGAACTCCAAGGCGTCTTTCAAAGGGAGCAATTGCAGATCAAAGTTTGTCAAAAATAACTTTTTTATATAATAAAAAACACATATTTTTAAGTTTCACAATGGGAACTATTGGGAAGCCCTTGGGGGTCTGTCAATGACATATCAATGGAAGAGCCATCATATCAAGCCCAAGGTGATACATCTGCTGCAGATTCAGCAGATACTCGATCAATGACTGGAAGTTTAAATGATACTCGAAGTGAAACAGCTGAAACTTCACAAATGTTTAGTGATCCATTAATAAATGCCACACAAGCATCTGATACAATTTCTCTTCTTGATGCAAGTATTGAAGAAACAGATAATAGCATTGAAATGCTTTGGTATGAAGCCCAATCACTTACATTTCCAGTATTTTCGGCTGCAATAATTTCACGAAGATTTTTGCTTACAAATAAAAGACCAGGATACGATGATAATTCAAGAATTTCACATAAATTTATGGCTTTTAAATCATTAGTTTCAATTTTTGATTCAAATCCATTTGTTTCAACAAATATTATTGAAATTGCTGGAAATATAAAAATTTGGCATGAAGTTTTTGAATTCATTTCACATTCTGATGATAAACTTGCTACCGCTGCTTTTGAATTTTATATTGTTTTTCAAAATGCTTTACATCTTCGAGGTCAAAATACAAAATTTTGTAAGGCTACACTACAGTATGATGTATAAAATAATAACCCTTTTTAGCTCGACTATCTGGATATTTGCATATTATGTTAAATGGAGTAAATCCAATGAAAATTAAAGGCACACTAGATGCCCTGAAAAATACAATAAATTATTTAATTCTTGATGATCATGTTTGTGCTTTAATTTTGGAATACTGTAATAATCTTCTTTGGTGTTCATATTTTCTGGTACAATGTTCAAGAGTTGAATTACTGGCAAAAATACTATGGAAAAAAATTTCACCTGCAATTGTAATGCAATATCAAAATAAATGTCTGCAGTCAATTATTCAATTATTTAGTCATGAAGATCATCGAGTACAACAAGCTGCAGCTTTAGCATTTTCAGATTTTGTTAAAAATTCTGTTTTTGGAAATCGATCATTATTTTCGAATCAAAATATTCAAATGTTAGATTATCATAATTTGATAAATATCGAAGAAAAACACAAAATTGAAAAACTTCCAAATAGACAATTACAACAAAATATCTGTCATGCTCTTAAAATTCTTTCAGATCAATGCCTAAAAATTGATAGTCAATCAGCTGATAGTCTTGTAAGTTACTTGTAATTTTTCTAAATTTAATTATACCAATTTTAGATAACATATGTTCATGGTATTGAAGCTTTAATAACAAATCATAATTTAACAGTTTTGTTAGATTTTTGGTTTTCAAATCCATCATTAGCAAGCTTTCAAAATTCTTTAATATTAAATTTAATTGAAGTTTCTTCTTCGAATATTACCGTTGATAATTTGGTTACAATTTTAAATGTTCTATCATATTTATTGGAAACAAAAGAAATTGCTGAAGCAAAAACAACTGAACAATCAAAATTAGTATCAAAAACAAAAGTAAAACTTGAAATGAGAGTAATATTGGTTTTTCTGAGGTATTTCTGGTTTTTGAAAATTTTAATGATTTTTTTTTGTTATAGAGTCATTAATTTATATTATACTGTTTATGTTGAAAATAAAGCTAAACAAAATGCTCCATCTGCTACTGCCTTATTCATACCAGAAAGTCCATCAAAGCAAGATGAAAGTCGTACAAATGATATCTCATATCTGGTTGGAACTGGTGTTCATCAAATGAAAGGTGCAAATTATAATGATTCTCCAGCTTTGAAGTCTCTGGAAAGTACCATTCAAGGATCATATAAAAATTTTATGGTATGTGATTTTTGATAATTTTTTCCAACAAACGTGTTTATTTTTTTAGGAAACATTAGACATTGAAATTCAAAATCGTTTTTTATCACCTTTAATTGCATGTTTAAATGGATTAGAAAGAATTTTGCCAAAGTTTGCTTTTCAAGATGCAAATATTTTTTTGGATGAATTATTACTGTATATAAATCGTTTAATGCCATTTGTTGTTGCTCCTGCGACAGGAGTGTTGAGTGAATTATTAAAAGTTTTATTTGGTCGAAACTTATCAGTAGCTGCATTGCCTCAAAAACCACATCAACTGTCACATTCTTTATCATTTAGTCATAAAGATTTGATTTGCAAAAGCTTTGAAGATTTTGCATATTTTCTTACAAAACTTTCATCACCTGGTTATGTTGAAGAAGGTGTTTTAAAGTATGTTTTAATACTTGAAGTATTTTTCTAAATTTTTATATTTTTCAGTCATTTTTCAATTATTTATTGTCGAACTCAAGCAAAACAACAGCGAGTTAGCTTTGAAACGGTTACGGATGTACTTCGAAGATTTGAAAAAGCTTCAGCATATCTTGTTTCGCATGCATTTTCATCCAATGATAATCAAACTCGATGTAAAATAATTGATTTTTTGTGCATTCTTCTTTTGGAAGGAGTTGAATATAGAATGGCAGATCCTAAAAGAAAAGTATATGATTTTGTTATGGCTGCAATGACATCTCCAACCCCAGATGTCTTACCAATTTTACCACATTTGCTTAATTTTTTGGTCGTTTTAAGTATGGTTGATCCAACGTTTGTTAAACCACAAGAATTAGAAAAAGCTGCAGTTACTGTATGTGCTAAAATTTCTGATGAAAAAATTGAATACGGTACTTTTTTGATTTTTGATTACTTTTTTTTGAAAAATTATACATTTTTAGGTTTTCCTTGTATTGGTCTTGTCTTACTGTATAATGTATCTTTAAATGCTAAAAGTATTACCCTTATTCAAAAATTATTAACTGCTAATTTTCAAAAATGGTTATTCACAAATCCTGTTAAAACTTTGCAACTTTGGGCATTGTTATTATGTTGCTCCAAAAAAGATAAAGATAAATCATTGTAAGTTTTATATTTCTTTGTAATAAAATTATTATTCACAATTCATTACAGATATGATGAAGTTTCAAATTTATTTGTTGAAGGATATTTTAATTTTCATAAACATCCAGCGTAAGTTCGTTTTTAATAGATACATTTAAAAATAAGAACGTTTATATTTAGAAACATAAATTGTGAATGGTCCGTTGAAGCAACCCTCTGGGCAACAAATGCTTTCTTTGCTTGCTCATCACATACTTTTACTCCTATTGATCAATTTTATCATTTTCTTAAAGATATCAATGAAATTAAATCTCAAACAGCATTTATTGGTTGCATCCCTGTATTATCACTTATCAGTCAACTCGATGAACAAAGAATGTTATTACGTTTAGAATGTCTTGTAGATGATCCAGTTTCAAGTTTATGTCGATCAATTGGACAATGTTGGATTTATTTGGTCAATGCATTTTGTCAATCTAAAAGTAACACGGCAGCAAATGTTCAAAATTTACAAGGACATATTATTCTTATGAGTAAATTATTACTGTATTATATGAGTAAGTTTTTCTAAAAAATGTTTCTTTAAGTAATTATAAGTTTTTTTAGAAGCGCAAAATCAAATCGGCATTAAATTAAAAGATTATTTGTTAAATTCAATTGAGTTTAATATTTTAACAGAACACAAGGAATCATTCACAAATGCGCTACCGTATATTATTTTTGTACTTGCTGAAGCAGGATATTCTGAAATTAGTACTTTTGTAAGCATTGGACCCAAAATGGGATATGATATGAAAAATATCGTTTATAATTTGGTGACAGATATCTTGAAGACATCATCCCATCAAAATATTTTTACTGAAGAACAGTGCATAAAAATTATTGAAAATACAAAGTTTTCTGAATGGCTATTACGAAATCCAAGTTTATCTTTAAAAATTTTCAAGAATGCTCCAATTCTTTGTTCTCATCATTTGATAATGGCGCAGTTTTCATATCTATCAAATTATCCAATGGTAAAATTTTTGTAACGACTTTATATTTATAATTACCGTATCGCTTTTAGGATTTCTTGTTTCCAATGTTTAGAAACAATTTAATTCTTTGTCAAGAATTCAACATTGAACTTTCTGATAACTTAAAATCATTGCAAGAAAGAATCTTACCTCATTCAAGTCATGAACAGTGTGTTATTATTCGAAATATTTTGAGTAAACAAAATTTGCATCCATTTTTACCAGTCAAAGAAGGAACTCTTGTTTCATACTTTTCACAAATTGCAAAAAATGCCAAAGTTCTCGATGAAATTAAAGAATTAGCGCAACCATCTTTATTACTTTCATCAGAAGATTTTGTTACGCTGCTATCATATATCGTAAGGATTTTTCTAAGATTACTGTATTTTTGAAAAACAAAATTTTTAGCCACATAATTATCATGAATTATTCGTTCAAGAATGCTTAAAACATTTGGAAAATTTAGCTTGTGAAGCAATTGGAGTTCAATATATTTCATCGAATCGCGAACATATTGAAAAAGTTCAAACTATTCTTGAAAATTTATTTGCTGTTTTACAAAGTCCAAATTTATTCAACGCAACCTTTGATTTACACATAATTTTTGATGGAATTTACAAAATTGCCAAATCTCCATTTGTTTTAAATATCAACAAATTTACTAAAATTGAAGAATTTTTTGTGAATAATTTTGTTGAACCATTGGTATGATTTTTTTAAATTATCCTATTCTTTAAATTTATATATTTAAGATTGAGTATTCTGTTAGCAACAAACAACTACCTGAAATTTATTTTACTGCAATGACATCGTTCTTTTCAATGGAAAATGTTTTGGAAACTTTTACACCTGATTATGATTGCTTGGAATTGTTAGGTCCATTTTTGGCTTTGTTAGTTAAAAATATAGAAAAGGTTTGATTCTAATTTAATATTTTTTAAATTTTATCATTTTCTTTCAGCTTTTGGGAAAGCAAGAACCTGCGATAAACAAAGATTGGAATGTTCAAATTTCAACTGTTTCCAAGTCAGAAATGTACAAAGAAGATATAATAGATTTATTTAATTCAATTCAAAAAATATCAATGTTTATCCAATTACCTGATTTTATTGCTCTTTCATCTTCTGCTGCAATTGAAAGTTCATTGAAAGGTAATTTTGTGTTTAATTTAAACTTCTTTTTCTTTATGTGTCATATTTTTTAGCTCTTTGTCGTCTGCCACTTTTATCATCAATGTTTGTCATTCCTGAAGTTGCTCTACGACAATCATGGAGTCTTAAAATTGATGCCAGAAGTGATCGAATTTTTGTTCCACTTGTTAATATTTACATCCTTGAAGATCCTACAGTATTAAAAGATTTCTCTTTTCGAACTCTTTGGTTAGGATGGATAAATCGATGCCAATTTGAAAATTATTGTACTTCTCTCTTTGGCGTACTTTCAACAACTCCTGTTGGAAATGAACTTCAAGGTGCTGTTTCTGAAGAAAATTTATATCGAAGTATTAATTCTGTTTCAATAGCAGTGGAAACAATTTCAAATCTTCTTATTCAATCTTTGCTTTATCCTTATCCAGGAAATCCTGTTTCAAGTATTTATCCAACAAAACATCGAGAAAGTTTGGATCATCGACCATTTTTAGAATCAAAGTTGGTTTTATTTTTTTTGCAAAATTTAAGCATAGTTTTTTTTCAAGGCGAGGAAGACAGGCATCTGTTGCAAAATGTCAGCTGTTTCAAAAATTTTTGCCATCGATAGCTTTTAAAGAAAATTTTGAAAAGACAACAGATGCAACAATATACGGTATTGGACAAAGCTCATTGCTGTATTTGTGGTCTATTGCTGGAGTTTTGGAACATGGAAATGGAGGAGAAGCTTCTGAAAAGGTTGCAATGACTCCAAGTGTTAGCGATTACATGCTTAAACAAAGCACTGATTTGGATACAGCTTCAACGTTAAGGGCTTTGCTGGATAATTTTGATCACTGGTTTGCTAAAAAGAAAATGCCAATGACTCTTAAAATTGCTGTTTTAAAATCTGTAAAAATCTTTTGAAATAATTACCATCAAAACATTCAATTTTTAGCTTTTAATTTTAACTGATCTCTTCGATGATATTAAAAATTATCAAAAAATTTATTATGAAATGCATGACCATTTAAATACAATTACAACAGCTGACACAGTTTTTGATGGATTAGCAATATTTTTATTGCTTAAATGTGCAGCTGTTCTTGGAACGGTATATATTAAACCTTTAAAAATCTGTTCCTCCCATTAACATGTTATTTTTTAAGGATTCAATTCGGAATGATGATATTCAAAATATTAACAAATTTATTGATTCAGTTGTTGTAAGGGGTATTCAATCTAATAATATTGTTGTTCGACAGTACACTCTGCAAGGAATGTTGTATTTGCTTCAAAGCTATTTGTTAGATGATTTGCCAGCCTCACTTGCCGTAGTGAAAGAATTAGTTTTAGAAGAATTGCTAAAATTAAGCTTAACTTCAGACGTTGTTACAACAGGGTAAAATTAACTGTTATCTATTTTTGTCTTTAATAAAAAACGAATTTTATAGAGATTTTATACCATTACATTATGAACAAGTTTTATGGTCTAGTTCTTTTCGATTACTTGAGGAAGCTGTTTCACTTGATGATAATAATAAAACAAATTTTCTTAATGTAAGCCGTTAAACTTTTTTCCCTATCAACTTTCTCTATTTAAATTATTTTTTTAGCTTGTGTGCAAACTTTATTCCGATCCCCGTTTATCTTCTTTTCAAAAACGTCTTTTAACATCAGGAATTGAATCCCTAATTATTCATAGCAGCACTTACAATGAGCAATTACTTCCAACAATTTTAGGTTTGTCTTGAAAAAAAAACTTGTTTTTTCCCATAGATTTCCCACTGAGAATAAAATAAGTGTGTGAGAGTTTCAGATTGCCTTTCAACGTGCCAATTACAACCGTTACACATTCGAAGTACTGTCTCATCTTACATCGTATGCGTTTATAAAGGTGTTGAATTTGGCACATTTTAAATTTAAGTAACTAGTTATTTTTTATAGATTTGTTCAATCAAGAAAATGGAAATGCAGAAAAAAGCAAAATTGTTGATTTTAATCGACTTATAAATTTGTAAGGATGACACTTAAGTGTTTTGAATTGAATCATTTCAATTCATTTTTAGAATCGCTGCATTTAGTACTCAACCAATTGCGTATGAACTTGCAAATATTATTTCATATATATTAACAACAACAACACAAATTCCATCATTAATTGAAAATATTACAATGCTTATAACAGTTCCGGGACATAAACCAAATTCTTCTTCACCATTATTGCAACCATTTGATTTAGCAGCCCTTCAAATTTTTTGCCGATCTTTAATTGCATGCACTCAAAAATCTCATCTTACATTTGTTGATCTTTTATTAAAACAAGTTTCTCCCAGATTAGCAATGATTTTAGATGATGATTATGCAGCATTTTTAATTTCATTAATTTTAATCTCTGGTGTACAAAAGGATAATGCCGCATTATGGTAGGTTTTTCTAAAAAAATTTTTTAAAAAAATTAATACCGGTCTTTTTTTTCAGGGTATCGGCAATTCTTTCTGCGTACAGTTACCGACGACCTTTAAAACCGATTATTGCACAACTTCCTTCCATTTTACAACAATTTGTCACAATGGCATGTTACTCTATTTTCTCAGGTGTTGTTTATCAAAACTTTTAATCGTGCCATTTTCAGATGTCTGAAAGAAAATCAATAACATCCATTGAAGCAGCACTTGAACTTTTTTCTCTTAAAACTGAAGACGGGCAAAATTTTATTAAAATTCCAGAACGTGTAAAGCATTTTAATTAATCAATTAATTTATACATATATATTAAAAAAATATTATTATTATTACTGTAGATTTTTTATGAGAGCTTAAAATAAAGAAATTTTTCCTATTAATATGCAAATAGTATTTGATATTTGATTTGCAAATTCGCTATTGTCTAATCTTCTTTCCTCCTTTTTTTATTAATATTTTAAATCCTTGACCTTTGTTGACTGTTTGCTTGCCCACCATGATCGTCGGCATTTCCGTTTTTCTTACAAAGGTGAAAGCAATTGTTTTTCTTTGTTCATTGGATTTCCTCTTCCTCCTTTTACATTTCGACCTTCGGCTCTAATGTAATGACTCAAACATGAAACAATGGCACCCCTACTGTCAAACAGAAAAAAAGTGCAATGGACTTTTTTTTAACAGATACCCATTTCCTCTTTTTTGTTTCTAAAAACTCTTTTGTTTTTATTATAAATACCAGGTGCGCTTTTCTTTTTAGGCAAATTTTTCAGCAAAAATGAAATATATCGCAGGAAAAAAGTGTATATGTAGGAAAAGAAAGAAAATGGTTTAATGATACACAAGGCCGATCGAGACTTAAGTGCCGCTGTCTCATTTATGTTCCAGGTGTTTGTTGACAAAACATTGACAGATTTTTCCCCCAAAAAAGATGACAAAAACAATATGAATGTTTTAGAGAAGAAAAAAAACTGGCAGCAGATGAAAATTATAAAATAATTTTAATTTCACTTTTTTTTGTTATTTATTTAAAAAAATTGAGAAAAAATATTTGGCCACCTGTAGACATTTTTTTCAAGTGATGACTTCAATTGGCTTTTTATGAGATCTGTGTCCACCTGCTGTGGTGGTGGAGAGATGATGCTTCTTTCATTTAGTCTCATGTCTAAACAAAGGATTGGTTGTACAGGTCAATGCTGTTGATTCCGGTACAAAAAAGTAAAAGGAGAAAGTTTTTTGAAAAGTGCAGCAAAATCTACAAGTATTTTTGTACATGTAAAAAGTGCAAAAAATAAATGCCAAAAAAATACAGTAATCCCCAATGGTTCTTCTACTTCAAAATTAAGACAACTTTTAACTTTTTAAGTTTTGCGCTTTTATTTGAATTTTAAAATGTACATTAAAAGCAGTTGCACAAAAAGATATATAAAAACTATGGAAAAAATAATACATTTGGAATTAATCAAACAAAAAAACCCGAGAGTTACTTTAAAGTTAAAATATTGTTTGCGATCATTTACGAAGATTTAGAAATATTGGCATGATATGCAGAAAGGGATAATTGTCGAAGAAGAGCTTGTACCGTATCTGCATTGGAATCTGATTCAGCTTCATCAAGGTTGTCTTCAGCTAAGACTTCTTGCAAGTGATTAATGTGATCCATAATAAGCTAAAATAAAAAACAGATTAGATAATTAAAATATTTGCAAAAATCATAATTTACCTGAATTAATTCCAAAGCTGAAACATTTTTATCACATCCAATCA
>CABFKO010022026.1:10711-27265 GCA_901766855.1 Panagrolaimus sp. ES5
ATGATTGATGTGATCCATAATAAGCTAAAATAAATAACAGATTGGATAATTAAAATATTTGCATAAATCATGATTTACCTGAATTAATTCCAAAGCTGAAACATTTTTATCACATCCAATCATTTCTCTAAGAATATCCAAAGTTTGTTTTCTTTGACGTTGCTTTTTAGATTTTCTAAGACATCTGTGACCAGACGGTGAAACAGCTGGAGATGAAGATGTTGAACTGCTGCTAGGGACAGGCTTCATCTTGCGCAACAACAGATTTTCAAAAAAATAAAATAAAATATATCACACAACTGCTTACCAGACGATGAAAAAAATGCAACTAAATTTTTTGTTGAAGTTAAAATGCCAAACTATTGCAATGGCGCCCGAATGTTTGCCTGGTTCCGATTTGCTCCTCCCTTTTCCTTCCCTTTTTTTTGTCAAAGTCAGTTGTGAAAAACGATGTTCAACCCGATTGTCGGCATTCCAAAAGAAGGAGAAAAAAAGAAGAGGAAAAAGAAAAGAAAAGGCGTTGAAGGAAGGAGGGGAAAACAATAGAAAAGCAGCCCCTCATGTTTCCGTTTACTCGCGTGCCTCTTATATTATGAGCCAGCGGGGACCCTTAAGAAAAATAAAAATTCTGCACCTGGGCGTGGGAAAAAGAATCTTTTGCTTTTCTTTCTTTCCTGCGCATCATATTATACTATTACAAACGTAAAAAGTTTACAGAAAAATAAGAAAAGAGGTTGAGTGATTTATTGTGATGGACGAGCCGTGACCCCTGCTGTTCGTTACTGGACACCTGCAAAAAATGAAGAAGAAGAAAAAAAGTTATATTTTTACATTTTCATGGGAAAATGGATAATTGATGCTTTTAAAAGATAGGAAGATGATTACATGCTTGTTGTTGAAAACATTAAGATGTTCTTTTTAAAAAAAGTTTTTGCATAAAAAAAATTAATCTAATTTAGTGATGCAGGATTTATAATGAAAAAGATCATTGAATACTATAAATATAATTTGAACACCCCCTATCTAATATAGAGGAACATATAAAGATAACAAGATTTGACTGTCAGCTGTCAAAATATATCTCTCCATTTTTGCTGCTACAAATAATAATAATAATTGAATCAGAGCAAAAAAATGTATTATTTTTAAAAGGCAAAAGCTTTTGTCACTTTTTTTCCATTTTTATATAGAGCTTATATAAAAAGTTGGTCACAGCTTGCAGTATGATTAATCCTTTTAAATCTCAGATAACTGATAATTCACAAAGTCTATTTTATTCAAATATTGATGCCATTTATCTTTTTGCATTTTTACCAGTTGCCTTTTTACTTTTAGCATTAATGTGTTGGCTAGGAAGATTCTTTGTTGAAAAGCATAAAGAACAAAAATTACAGGTGCCATCACTTTAGGGTTTTTTAACTTTTTTATTTTTATAATTTTAGGCTCAAAAACTTTCATTCGTTTATGCCGCTTTATCCAACATGGAAAACTGTGCTCCCAACAAAAAAGTATGAAATTGTTCAAAATCTTAATGTTTTAATTTAATTTTTTTACAGCTTTCAAAAATTTATGAAGCAATTTTATTTCAACTTGGAGACAAAACAATTTTTTATCAACCAACAAAACCTGTAAATGTTTAATTCAAATTATATATGATTTAATTGTGCCGAACGATCGTGGTTGCTGGTGATCTCGATCTTACATGTGTTACAGGGACATGAGTATCCATTCGAATTTTAACAATATTTGGATGAACACGATTTAAAAGTTTTATAAAATGATGTCTTATTGGTTTACTAAATGCAAGTAATAAATATGCATTTGTACCAGCACAAATATCACTAAAAAAATTTAATAGTAAATATTTTTGTTATTTTTAGTAATAATTGTTACCTCAAAAATGTAAGTCCTATATAATTTCCATCAATTCCTGTGAATTCTCTTAAAATTAAATAAAACGTATAAAAAACTTGTACGGCACAAATTATAAAGGACATTGTAAAAAGGCGTGATTCACGTTTAAATTGCATTAATCCAATAGTATTTTGCCTTAAATCTACTGTCTAAAAATGTTATTATTTTAAGCTACAATCAATATACCTGAAAAAATAACTAACATTAATTTGCTGTTTATGAGTTTTTTTAATATTATAAAAAATTATCGAATACATTCCAATAATTATTACAGCTGTTATAATAAGGTATACAGCTGCAATGGTAAAATATGTCCTTGTTACGTCTTCACTAAAATAATCAATTATTTGGAAATGCTTTTTAAGAAAAAAAAGATATCACTTACTTTTCTATCCAACTAACTAATGCGCAATCAGTGATATCAGTGGGATTTCGCCACCAACTAACTTTTACTGTTAACGTAATACTACCAGCAATAATGCCAGGAATAAGTTGAAGACCGAATGAACAAAATATTAATGGTTTACTATAAAGCTAAAAAATATGAAAATTTTCCATTTTTCTTTGCCTATATTAAAAATAAGCTTACTTTTAGACTTAATTTTGGATACAATAAAGTAAAAAATCGATTAAAAGCAATTACGGTAGCACAAAATCCTTGACAAACTCCACCACCCCAAGCTATAAAAAAATATAAATGCAAATATGGAGCGCCTAAGAATCTGTAAAATCCTTCTGCAACACAGGCTTTTGGGAGAACATTTCCAATATTGTTATTCATTAAAATTACTAAAAGTCAAATGAAATTCAATATTTTTAAATATTAGGCTTACAAATATCGCAAATTCCAGTAACAAAACACATTTTAAAAAATGGACCACTAAGTTTTGATGTACTTGAAATCCATCCTTGCCATAATATGGATAATACAGTAACATAAACTACTGTAGTTATCACAAAAAATAAAAGTTCAATAGTGTATACCGCAATCATGGCATGAAATAAATGAGTTTTAAAAAAAACGTGAAAAAAGGTAAAGCCTAATATTATCACCTGTTATTTATGACATTGCTATTTTTTTCAAAATTTTGAAAAATGTAAATTAATTTTAAAGTTCAGAATGTTAAAAGGCGTATTATTATAAGAATTACGGGAAATGCCTGATACAGATGTTGACTTAATAGTGCCAATTTTCAAAAATGTTTTTTAATATTTTTTATTGTAGTATTGCCGTAGATTCTCAACATTAATGACAGACTTTTTTTTTATTATTTAAGTATGATTTAATTTTTGCCCTTTGTTTTTCGACACAAATTAAAAAACAAAACAACAACAACATTCAATTTGTAGGTTGCAATCTATAGGTTGTGGTAGGAGTTGTGTGTGCATGTGTGTATTGCAATAAATATGTGATTGTATCAAATGTGAAGAAATTTTTTAAAGCTTTATTGCAAAAATACGTGTTCTTATTTTTTTTTTCTCCACTGTTCCAGGGCGTAAAAAAAGTAAATGCGAGTTAAAAATACAAGTTGTATAGTTTCAAGCTTAAAACACACTTTCTCTTTCTTTCTCTCTCTCTTCTTCTTTTTATTCTTATTCTTTAGTTTCTGTTGAAGAGGAACATTGTTTGTTTCACATTTTTTTTTGTTGATGACAATGGTGTTTTGGATTATTCTTCTACTTATTGTTATTGGTTTATTTTTAAAGTTTTATCTTTTTGCTGGTACTAAAGAACCCGTCTTAAAGAAAACTGATTGGAAAAAGGATGTCGTATATCTCTATCAATTCAAGCGAAACATTCACGTTCCAAATCTTTCACCATTTTGCATGAAAATTGAAACTTTTACGAGAGCAAATAAAATCGATTATGAAGTTAGTTTAAATTACAAAAGTTTTATAAAAATTAAAAATTATTTGATTATTTTAGGTTGTTGAAGGAAATTTTAATCGATCACATAAGGGACTATTACCTTTCATTGAATTAAATGGTGAACAAATTGCTGACTCAGAATTTATTATTTATAAATTAGCAGAAAAGTTTAATGTTAAAGAAAATCTTTCGAAAGAAAAAGCTGGAAGTCTTCGAGCTTTAAGCCGAATGTTTGATGAAGAAGTTTTTCGGTATGCGATTTTGATACTGTAATCAAAATAATAAAATTATAAAATTTTATAGCATTCAAATGAAATATAAAATTCAATCTGAAGATGTTGTAAGAATTATGCTTACAGATTTACCTGACTTTCTTATCCCATTGATTCATCCCATTATTAGAATTTTTGTATGTTTATTCTTTCTTTATCGTTTTACATTAGCTACTATATTTTGCTTTTTTAGATTGGCCGACGTATTAGTGCATCAGGATATGGTGCACACAGCGATGAAGAACTTTTACAAATGTATCGTCGAGATCTTCAAGCAGCTGTTGATATTTTAGGTGATAACAAATTCTTTGGTGGTGATAAATTGGTTATGGCTGATTGTGTTGTATATGGACAACTTGCATCCCTATATCTTCTACCATCTGATACATTGGTTCATGAAGTTATTCGAAAAGAATTTCCAAAATTGGGTAAATATGTTGAAGATGTCACCCTTGAATATTACAGCGATTTCCCATGTGCAAAAAAGTTGACGCAATAAGAATACCAAAGTTGTCAAGTCTTATCAACACAAATAAAACAACGCTGAATAAAAAAAATGAAATTTTCTTATGCTCAATTAGTTTTTTTTCTCTGTTTCTCTCAACTTTTTTTTGGTTTCTTTGTGTGTTCATAGAAGCATCATCATAGTTTTTTTCTTGAGATTATTTTTCAATTTTTGTACTTTAATTTTGATATTTTGTGAAAATTTTTAATGTTAAAAAGATAATTTCAATAAATAAAATAAAATATTAAGAATATGTTGTATCATAAATAAGCACGAAATGTTTCAATCTTCGTGTAACAAATCAAAAATTATTAGAAGCAATAATATCTGAACCTATATAAAGTCTTCCTTTTTAACATTGTTAACACAGATTTGACAAAAAAAGCTGACATTTTTTAGGTATTTGAAGTTCCCATGAGGCATTCTGCAGCAAAGGTTTAATTCCATTTTTAAAGAAAAAAAAACAAAGGCTAAAACCCAGATTCACAACACATTCATTTTATACTAAAGCTTCAAAAGACATTTTTGCATTTCCAAAAGTGCAGCATTTATTATCCCTTTTTTGTGTCTTCTAAATTTAATTAAAAATGGTTTATATTAGTTATTTAGTTATCATCAGATGTTTTTGAAGGCACAACAACAACAGAAATACATTTTTGACCGCCTTGCTTGCAGCAATTATTTTCGTCAAAACAAATTATTTTTTATTATAAAAATTTCAAGTTAAAATTAATAATAATATGTTGTACATTTAGATTTAAGGCTTTACACGAACCGATAAAAAATAATTGACTCAGTGATAGTTAGTTAATTGCGTAAGTGGTTTTTTTCTTGCTGTATTTTTTAAAAATTTCATATACAAAATTTCTATAAATATTTGTTTGGTAAAACATTTAAGTTTTTAGAAGTATTATTATCATCAAAATTTAATGAAACTTTTTTGAAATTTTTGTTTTAATAGGCAACAAAAGGCTTAATCATCATCGTATGCCTTTCAACATAATCCTTGTCTTTTGACACATTCAACACCCCTTTTTTAGGCAGAATGCACATACTTTTTGTCCCATTTGAGTAAAAAAAAAGTACACCAAGCTTTATATTGATGACTCCTATCCATATAATATAGAAGATTTTATCAAGACATTAATGACCGAATTATGCAATCAATAAACGTGTACTTTTTAAGCATTTAAATATGTTTTTTTTTCTTCACATATTTTTTGTTTACCATCTTATTTGAGAGTTATCGCACGGCTCATTTTTAAACAATAAATTGATAAACTTTTTTGTGTTTTTTCTTCATTTTTTTCACAACCTCGTTAAATTAAGACAGTAAATATTTTTTCCCTAACCTTTCTAACTACTTTTGTTTCAGTTTTTTACGGTTCAAATATTTTATTTTCAAAAATAAGATAGAAAAAAATAAAGATGAACCTTAAATGGTTATTTGTTACCGCTTTGATTATTGCTTTAATTGTTGACATTGATGCAGCAAAAAAGAAAAAGAAGAAGGATCGCGATGATGACGATAAAGACAAAGACAATGAAGGAGGCTTTGAAAGTAAGGCTTTATAAAACCCATTTTTGGGTAAAATTATTCTAAAAGCTATAATCTATTTTAAGTTGCTGAAAAAAATTCTGATGACAAAGGAAAAGAAAAATCTAGCAATGGTCGATCTTCAAATTATGGTTTGTTTTTTTCCATTCATAAAAAATGTTCGAAGATTAAAAACTTTCGATGAATTTTAGAAACTGGAAATAAGCCAAATCCTGATGAAAGTGATTCTGACGAAGATGAAGATGATAAAAAAGATAAAGCAACAAATACCACAGCAAAAGCTGTAGGTGGTCATCGACGTCGCCGACATCATCATTTGCGACGAGCAATTCCAAATTCCCAACATCGTAATCGTCGAGGTAATCATCCCTCAAATAGCTGGTATCAATTAGAGGATAAACCAAGTGTTTGGGATGATAGCGAAAACTCACATGGAAAGAAAATCCATCAAAAAGTTAATCATCAACATCGTCATCGACGATCAAAAGGTATTCAAAGAACAAAAAAAATTTGATGAAGTTTTATACAAATCACCGTAATCATATATCACATAATCAAAAAAAATGTATAAAAAAATACTTTAATTACATACTAATTCTTAAAAAAATTGATAAAAATGTTTATATTTGTTTATTCTTTGAAATAAATGTTTCAAAAGATTCAACAAGTCGATTTGCTAAAGCCGCACAGAGATCACACCAACCAGGTTGACCAGATCGTTGAAGCATAAGTAAAATTTGTTCATTATTCATTAAAGTAACAAAATTTTGTAAAATATATCGTTCTGCATCTTCAATCAATGTTTGAATGCCACAACGCTAAAAAATAGCATTTATATTAATTTCGTTAATTTAAAAACATATATTTTATACCTGAGCAAAACTATAAATCCGAGAACAACTTTCTGATGACATTTCAGAATTAATTAGATCATGACATTCTTGTGTTAGTTGATCTAATCCAAATGTTAATGATGCTTCCATAATATCAAGTTGAAAGAAAAGACCATTTTCAGACATTTTTTGTCGGCAAATATTTCGATTACCGTACATATAATTGATTAAAACCTGAAAATTAGTTATTCAAACCTTAAAAAGCATGTGTAAAACTCACTTTAAAAACATCATAAGTAATATTGTCAAGTTCAATAACCCCACTTGGACCATCAAGAATACGCTTGAAACTTTCTGATGCATTAACCAAAACAATTCGATGAGCATAAATAATTTTATCTTCAATTTTAAATCGTATATCAGAAAGTTCAGAATTATCAGCATATTTTGGATCAATAATTGGTTTTGCAGAGATTGAAGTTGAAGATGTTCCACTTTCAATAACAGAAATTGAACGATTTGATTGTGAAATAGAATCTGAATTATCTCTTGAAAACTTTTCATTTAATTTTGAAATAATTTTTGCAATTACAACTGGCTTTCCATCACTTTGACGTGTTTCATATCGAATAACATCAAAAAGCTGAAACAAAATGTGTAACAAAAATTACGGTAGAAAATCAAAGACTTACAATGGCAACAGTATCATCAACAATATCTGCAGTAAGTTCATCAATTAATCGACTGCTAAAATCTTTCAAAACATTCATCATAGTTGTTCGATCATGATTATCATATCCAACTTGTAAACATTTTGTCCAAGTATATATATTCCATGGTACCCCCAATTGTTTAAATTGCATTACAATATCTGATCGTGCCGTTTCAACCGCATAATAAACAGCTTCTTGTGAAGCTTTTTGAATAATTTTTGGTAATTTTTTAAAAGAAGATTTTACATTATTTTCACTCGAAGAAGAATAAATTTCATTGGGATGTATATCATTATTGTATTCACTGAGAAAATCTGTTAAACTTAAATCATTTTTAGAAGAATCAGATAATCGAGATTGTGAAAGCATTATTGAAACAAATTCACGTCTTCCAAATGCGGCTGCAACTGCTAAAGCGGAAGGAGAGCCAAGATTTCGAATTGTACATTGTAGAGAATCATAACATTTTGAAGTGTTAAAAGCATTTGATCCAGAACTGATAAGCTTTGCAAAGGTTTCAGAATCTCCAATCATTGTTGCAATTTTAAGTGGAGTTTCTTGAACCATATAAATTTCATCAACATCTGCGCCAGCTTCAAGTAATTTATTTGTTGCAAAAATATCTTGAAATGCAACCGCCCAAGCTAATGGAGACCAACCAGAAAATTCATTTGATAATGCACTGCTTTGAGAATTATTATCTGGTGGAATTGCCGCATTAACATCTGCATTATTTTCAATTAAAAATGATACAGCTTCATCATTTTTAGTTATCACAGCTTGAGATAATGCTGTTAAACCCTAAAATTTTTATTCATAAAATAATTTAAAAAACTATGAAAAAATTTACATAATCATTAAAAGCTTTATGCTTTTGTGGCCCCAATAAATTATAAGCTTCTTTTAAAAATTCTGAATCTGATGTCAATAAAAGTGCCATTCCAATATCATGTCGTTTTTTCTTTGTTTCAGAAATATACCCTGGTAATGATGGTGAAGAAATAACCAAATCAACAGAATATGGTGGACAATCAGCATTTGATAGCAAAATTCTTGCAGCTTGTAAAACATCTTGTTGATCAACATGCATCCCATATCTATGATCAACAAAATGTAAAATAAGTCTTAACCAATCATAAATTTTTGCTTCACATTCTGCTTCTGATGGAATATGGCATGTACAAAGTCTTCCCTTACATCTTGTAAAATAAAATAATGATGAAATTGCTTGCTTTCCAAAATATAATGCATTTTTAGATCTTCGACGATTTTGCTCAAATAAAATTGAATTTGAATGTATTTTACGGTATAAATGATCCAAAATTGTTCTTAAATCTGCTTCTGTTTGTGCACAAACAATTTCCTTTAATTTTCTGCTATGTTTATTTACTTCTTTAACTTCATGAGCTTGCAAAAAACGACAAACGTCCAAATAATCGGCTATTAATCTGTCAAAATTTTCTTCTGTCACACTTTCCGTTTTTTCTAAATAAAATTTTGCTTTTTTTAAACTTGTTTTGAAAGAAGAAAAGCCTGTAATCATACCTATAGTTCCAGAAAGAGTAGCTAAAAGCTTTTCCAAAAAGCATTCCATTACAGCGCATAAGTAAACAGCAGCCTAAAAACATGCATGTATTTTTAAATACAATTTTTTGTAAATGCTGATGCTTACTGTATCTGTAACAACATTTGCAACATGACTATCAATCATCCATCGATAAAAATTTCCGACAGAAAAATTAAGACCAGATCGACGACTCATACTAACTTTTAATGCACCTGTGCCACTTAAAGCATATAATGTAATTGCTTGAATTGCAGCTTTTATACATTCTTCTGCAATACTTTCTGGTAAGCAAAGCTAAAAAAGAATTTTGTTATTGTTATTAAATAAAATTCTAAATTATACCATTGTTGCAAATTTGATATCATTCATTGTACATTTAACCAATGGTTTTGCAAGTCTTGAAGCTTCCGTACAAATTCTTAAAAGTGGAACTGTCAAAGAACTTGTAAGTTTTGGGACAACTCCAAGTGTAACAAAATGTGCATGTTGCTTACAGCGACCTTTTTGTAAAACATTTAATACATCTCTATCATCAATTGGTAATTTTACAGGGGCAATATCAGATGCTATTGATGCTTTTCGACTAACTGAAACAGCATGAGGTGAAAGGTTTGGAGATGTTTTGCACATTGATGGTTTTCGACTATTTACAAGAACAGGAGTACTTGCATAAATTGATCCCTTTCTTGCTATTTCTTTTTTAGCATTTCCTAAAAAAATTGTGTTTTGATGGTGTTTTTAAATAGGGAAGCTGTAAAAAAATGTACCCATCGCAGGGGATTTATCATACAACCGATCATCCCTTCCAGCGGTTGAATGTTTTCTTGGTAAATATGTAAACGGTTCAGGAGAGGATAATGGCGGAGGATTAGTTGGTAATGGGGGAGGCTTTGTTGAATCAATTCCTGTAGCAAATAAATGACGAGGTGTTGATCGATATCCGCTATCTGTGGGCGATTGACTTGTGCCAAGAGAAGACATGGAAGAGGAAGTTGCAGTGAAAGCATCAGCATTCAAGCCTTTTGTGCTATTAGAATGTCGAGAATATTTTGAGTTTGATCGCATCGCTGAAAGATTATTCGAAGGAATTTCAGCATATGCATCATCAATGCATCTTCTTGAAGTACTTGGCCTAAAAAAATTTTTATGCCATGGAATCAACAGGGATAATAGATATAACTAACGTTGCTTCATCACCATCATCAAAAGATGAAACATTTGGAACAGATTTATATAAATGTCGAATTTGATCTAAGCTTTTAAGATTGAATTGTGCAATATCATTATTACGTGATGGAGAAGAATGTTTTGTAAAAACTGATTTACTTTTTCTTGTATTCCCAAATATTCTCCCTTTTACAGATGATTTCTTTTCATAACTATTTTGCTCTTGAAATGGCATTTTATTATTTGCTCCAGTATAATAAATAACATCATCTGCATCAACGACCCCAGACGACTAAAGATTGGATTATCGCCAATTCAAAAAAAAAGTAAAAGAAAAAAGCTTTTTATTATTTTTTGTTTTGTTATTTACCTTTGAAGCAAATGGGGAGCTTCCACTAGAACTTTGCGACAATACTCCTGGTCGAAGTGCTTTAAGCGCCTGTGAAAGTTTTTCTGGTAAACTATGTTCACTTGTGTGAATACTTCCGCTTCTTGATCCACTTTTATCCCTAAAAATAGGAAATATTTGTAAAAAAAGAGTTTTTTAAGCTCAATGTTTCTAACCTTATACCCATAGTGGAGGAAACAAAATATTAATATGTTGTTCAAGAAAAAAAAGGTCAAGTCTCTGCAAAATTTTGATTATTTAAACAATTAAAAAGAAGGGGGAAGAAAAACTTAAGTGTATTTATGTTTTAACAAAAACACCAAAACCCGGTCACGCAAGTAAAAGTGCAAACCCGAAGGTAGACATCGAAGACGTAGAAAAAAAAGTAAATAGCGAAAAAAATAAGTTGCAAAAAAAGATGAAGGGTTATAGCTGATATAAATAACAAATATAATCAAAGAAAAAAAGAAGAAGAATAAAAGTAATTGTCCACTTCAAAATCTTTTTTTCGCGATTAAAATTTCGCAGCTAGCTAATAATGATTTTGGGAGAAAAGAGAAAAAAAATGAAAATGAGAAAAAAGAGAAAATGGAACGAACTAGTCATAGCTTCAACATCAAATGATTTCATTTCAAAGTAAAATATAAAAAAAAAAGAGCTAAGGTGTGATTTAAACTGACAAAAAAAACTCTTGAAGGTTAAGAGAAATGAAGAATACATAAAAAAACTTCTACGCATATTTTAAGAAGAAGAACAAAAAAAACTTGAGATAAAAAAATATAATTGCGGTAACACACTTAAACCGGAAAACATATGGTCAGTTGTTGAAAAAAAAGAAGAGGAATACCGACAAAAGAAATTGCTACAAGAGGCTTTTTCATCTTCTCGGTCTTCTAATGGCATAGAAATATTATTTTTTTAAAACGGTAGAAAAAAACGATTTTTTTAAAACAAATTATGTCAGACGTTAAAAACTTTTATGAATGAATGGGAAATGAAAAATCCATCATTCATGGAAGAAAAAAATAGGAAATAATAATTTTCGGCAAAAAAAGTAATTTCTCAAAGTTTTTTAAAAAGCGCATCTCATTGACCAAAAAAAACAGAATTCCCTCATTTGGAATGTTCACAGAAAAACAAAAATTGCATATCGACCTTGAGAGTAGTTAACTGTTGGGAAGAAGAAGAGGAAAAAAGAATAATCGAAGGACGGCAAAAAAACCCGCAATGAAAAAAAATGCCGCTGATTTTAGAGGGTGCATCAAAAAAAATATAAATGAATACCGCAGAATTGAAACACGCCAAAAAATGTACCAAAAATAAAAATATATTTTTTGTTTCTACAAGTGCTCGCCCACAATCTTTTTTTTTAAAATTCTTTTGTATATGCCACTGAAGCCGGAATATTAGTGCAGAAAAAAAGATGATTGCGCTTTCTTCTTTTTTTTAAAACAAATCTTTGCAAAAAACAACCAACATTTTTTTTCGGAGAGGAGGATTGCAGCTGCAAAACAAAAGGAATGCGTGAAAGATTGGATTGTAAAAAAAATAAAAAGTTATACTAACAAAACTTTTCAAAAACTTTGAAAAAGGGATAACAGTATTACGGAATAAATATATATTGAGCAGAAAAAAAAGCCCGGAACACCAGAATGAAACAAAAAAGATCAAGCTTTTTAACAATATTTCACATAAGTGCAACAACACAGAATAGAGAAATCCTTTTGGCTGTGAAGGAGCTTTCAAAAGTGCGGAGGACAGTCTCTTTTTTTTTATCCCCCTTTCATTCCAATTTCCTTCCACCATCATCATCATCATCCAATATTATTCCAATGTCAAATAACGCAAAAAACAGTCTTTTTATTTTTTTAAAAGCGAGAAGCAGCTAAAAGAAATGCAAACGAAAATGCTTAAAAAACTAGTCAAAATCATCAAAACTTTGCTAATGTCGATACTTCCGATAAAGTTTTGAATTGTCATAATTCAAAGCTTTCAAAAATATAAAATAAAGGCAACAACAATATTAAATTTCATTCTCTTTTTCATATATTTGGATTTCTTCCTGATTAAACAAAAAGTGAAACAGATTTTCAAGATTTACAAAAATGAACTCTCTTTCTTTTCTTTCGCCTCATATTTTTTTGTGTTTTCTTTGAAAATTCTTCTTTTTTTCGTTGTTTGTGAATAAATAAATAATAGACTAATCGCCTGCGGTGATGGTGGTGTTCCACACCCAATCACAACAATAAAAAACGATGGTCCACACTTTTCATTCAGTTTAGTTCAATTCAATTTATTATTGTAATGCCGATAATGTCCATTACGACTTCAAAATTTGTAAAAAGAATTGCAAAGCTTTTTTGTCAACAAATCTGAACACAAATTACGTTAATTTAAGTGAGAGTAAAAAACGATTTCTATTTTTTTGCGTGTCTTTGTTGAATTTTTAACAAAAAAAAGTTCTCCAAAAAAAGGGATAAGAATAATAGACAGAAATTGAGAAAAAAAATTAAGTGTGTTTCATCTTTTTTCTTTTTTTTTGATATCTCCGAAATAAAATAAAAAAAACGTTTTATTGAAACAACATTGCGCCAAAAAACAGATAAATGTTTATATATTCGATTTCAAATTTTTTTTTGATGAGCCGAAAAAAGAAAAGAATGAAAAAACCAATCAAGCTTTCATTTCCGAAAAGAATCAGCGGGTGTTTGTTTAATTATGCTTGCCAAAATTATTTTATTTTATTATTTATGTATCACTTTAACTAAAGGCAGTATTCCTCCAATTGAACCTGAAATTATTGCAAAAAAATTACTTGAAATAAATGAAAATGAGCTTATTCTTATTTTTACTGGTGATCCACAATATTATTTTCCTTGTACTTTAATCAATAAAGAATGTAAAGATAAAACCGAGGAATGCCGTAAAAAGAATGGCTTAAATATTGTAAGATAATATAACTAAACAGAAAGCTAAAACTTCATAATTAAAAACTTCAACGATGATTCTTATCAAATTTAGTGTTAAAGTTTCAAAAAAAATTAAATTTTCTCATCTCATTTCTTTTCAAAATTAGTCAATATAATAAAGTTCTAACTTTTCTTTTAAACTTAACGATTTTTAAAATAATGACGAGTTTTTAGCTTAGTAATCGAATAAACAAAACGGGCTTAAGTTATTCACAAATTGAAGCATTTGAATCGGAATGTATTCAAATTGAAAGTAAAATATCAAATTCTGCACAAAGAAGATCAATATTTGATTTAAATCGACGCCTGATCAATAAGCCAAAAGCACTTATTATTAATGGAGATTTAACTAATTATGGACATGCGAAAGAATTAACAAAGTTCAAGGTTGGACCTTAATAAAAATATGAAAAAAGAAATATTTTTTTTAAAACAAATGTACTTTTTTATTTACAGGAAGAATGGATGTCTCTTCCATTGTATATTTTAGCAGGGCTTGGAAATCATGATTACGAAAACAATGTTAACGATTGCGTTGCAAATCAATGTGCAAATAATATGCTTTATTGGTATCATTAAAAATGACACACCTTATTTTTTTTTACATTCACGAAAGTTTTTTTCGACAAAATAAACAAAGCCCTTTTTTAGGTTTGTTCGTAAATATGCTCCACAAGCAAAACTTCATTTGGATTATAAATCATCAACAGATTTCTTTAAAACCACTTATAAAGGAAGTTTTGCTTATGCTCGAACATTATGCATTGAAAATGGTAAGAAAAAAATGAGAAGGAGAGAAAAAAAACGGCTGAAGGACATGTATTTATTTAATAAGTTTAAGGACAAACTTGTGTTCGAATAATACAATTAAACAATCGCCCAAATTATGCCACAAGTGTTCAATCTGCCTCACAATGGGAAATTCAAAGCTCCCTTCAATGGTTAAAACGTGAATTAGAAGCAACACATGGAAATCGATCATGGCCAATTTTAATTAATTTACATAATTTGGATAAAAATGCTCAAATTCGAATTCGAAATATTTTATCACTTTGGTATCTTTTTTAAGTATAAAAGATGGTGGATGAACAAGATTTTCTGAAAATTCGTCACTAATTAATTTATTTAAGGTTCCAACGACCAGAGAATCAAAACATTGTTCGTAAAGTTGCAGTATTTTTTGCACATATGCATGAAAAACATGAGCTTAAAACTGTTTGCATTGCCGGAACTACAGTACCCTTTGTTTATGTTGGCTCAGTTCCAAATAATCGGTACCATATTTGCTCATTTTACAATCATTTATTTATTTTCTTTTTCTTTTTTTTCAGATTTACCACAGTAAAATTCACTGATTCATCAGCGAATTTCTTTTTCATGAAATCAAATATTAACACCCCCAATACTTCAATCATTTCAAGAATTGATTTTAAATGGAAACCATGTTAAATTTTTGTCTTTGAATAAAAACTTTAATCTTTTATCAAAAGTTTTATGCTTGCTTTTATTTGATAAAAACAAAGAAAAATCAAATGACAAATGCTAAAGTAAAAAAAGGGCTGCGTCATATATTTTTTGAATAAAAAAACGCATTCATACTTTTTTCTCCTCTATGCACACACACAATCTTTAAACAACAATAAAGCTAACACAACAACAGGAAATTCTTATTGGGAGTGAGTGTCATTTCAAATACTGAGAGGCCCGCTTATCAGTTACCTCTTTTGGTATAATCAGTTATCTTCTTTTTAAAAAAAATTTATACGTTTTTTTTCCAAACCATCAAATTGTTTGCTTAAAAATATTTTTGTCGATATTCATACGTTGAAGTTTTTTTCCTTATTTTAAGGGAAAAAAACATCGTTGAAAAGATATGAGGCTATTAAGCGTGTGTATATATTTTGGGATTTTGTTATTTTTGGTGGATTTAAGTTTTGCAAAAAGAAGAGATCAAAATGCTATTGATGTTTTGGAAGAATTAAATGCTCAAGATGAACAAGAATCTGATGAAGATGCAGATATACCAAAGAAGAAGAAAAATACAAAAAAGTCTCAAAAGAAAAAGTCTGATGAAGACTATGATGATGAAGATGAATTCCTTTATGCTTGTCTTAAAAATGATAAAGGTTTCAAATTAGTCAATTTCTGATTATTTTCCAATGTTATATATTTTAGATTCTGTTTGTAAATGTGATGTTGATACATTAAATTGTGAAAACAATGATTTAAAAGAAACAGATATATATATTCGAGATGAATCATTTATCGTAAAAACTGCAAATTTTAAAAATAATGGAATTAAAGTATTAAGAAATGTAACTAACTTTTAAAAGTCGAATTTATAATTGTTTTTCAAATTTTTAGAAATTTATTTTACCTGGTCTTGATTATGAAGTTGAAGTGTTAGATTTTTCCAATAATAAAATCTTCAAAATAGAAGATAAATGTTTTAATGCATTTGATAGTTTAAAAAAATTGTACCTTTCTTCGAATAACTTGAGAACAATTTCTAATGGATTTTTAACAAAAAAAATTGGAGATTCTCTTCATCAATTATTTTTGGATGACAATAAAATTGTAAAAATTCATCCTTCCACATTTGAAGAATTAAAAAATCTTACCAAACTTGTCTTGGATGGAAATGTTGGAATACAATTAAGCAAAAACACATTTCCAACTGCTTTAGCAAAGCTTGAAATTTTAAGTTTGGATCGATGTAATATTTCAAAACTTGAAGATAATGTATTCGAAAATCTATTGTAAGCAAACATTTAATTTTAATTTTATATATATTAATT
>CABFKO010022047.1:16175-27909 GCA_901766855.1 Panagrolaimus sp. ES5
AACAAATGTATTCTACCAGCTTTAAAAAGATCATCACATCCACCAAGTGCCGAATAGCACGTACATAATGTTAAAGTTTGTGAAGCATTAAAACCACATCCATGTTCAACTTTTGCATCCATCATTCCAGTAATATCAAAATCATCATCTGTAACTTCTCGAAATTCAATTTCATCTGGAATATATTTTCCATTTTGTAATTTAATTCCACGTAAAAATTGTCCACATATTCCATATTTTGTTGGTAGATATTCCCATTCAATTTCATTCGCTTTCATGTATGGACATGCTTTAACAACATTTCGAACTCTTTGAATTTCTGTTTTATCATAGGTAATATTTTCTGGACATGCAACAATTGTCATTATTGGTGGTGTAAGTGCACCCCAAAAGCAACTCTTAAAATGTTCTTCATCCTTTTTTACAATATAATAATAACATTCTTTTCCTTTTGATACAGTAATTGGAATAACATTTATCCCCATCATTGGATATACAGGCTTTAATGTATCAATTTCATAATATTTATAGCATGGAAACATTGAAGAGTCTGATTTATATTTGGATGAATAAAATGGATCAGATAATGGACCTTCAGATGTACAATTTGCTCCAACTGGATATGTATCATTGATAAGATTTGAATGATCAATTATTGCGCCAATCTAAAAATCATGACATCATTTTTGTATGCATAAATGATAAAATTTAAAACTTACAAAAGCTTTTCGAAGTTCCCATGAATCATTATTATAAAAAACGGAGAGTATTGGTTCAATTTCCGTTTTCACCTGATTTGACTGAAATAAACAAATCTCTTGGTTTGGCTTAAATCCATATCCAACACGTAATGGCATTTCAGTAATTTTGACATATCCCGTATATTTTGTACCATTTCCAAGCCATCCAAAAAAGCAATACTAAAAAATATATCAAATATAATTTATATATAAAAGATAATCAAACCTTATCAGCTGTTGTTTGACTTTGCATAAAAAATTCATCAGCTTTCATATAATCAGAAATCTTTTCAATATTTGTATAATTCAGAGTTGTATCAATTTCAATCTGCAATTCATATGGACAAAATCGTAATGGATTCATTTGTGTAACATATAAAGTGCATCGATATTTCTTACAAAGACAAAAAAATCTCATAAATTGTTTTCCTGCTACAAGATTAAATGACATTTTACAAATTCCTTCAGCATGATTATCAAGAATATCATAGGCATATAAATCCGTGTATGAAAGTGTTAAAGAATATCTGATTTCACCATTATTTGTATGATATTCATCTTCTGTTTGAGGGGTTTCTGAATGTCCAATATATTTATAATCCAAAATGCATAAATCTTGCGTTAAAAATGCAGGAATATAATGTTTTTGAGTCTAAAAAAGTTGAAACAAATTAACATAAAAAGAAAGACAGTAACATTTTATCACAAAACATTGTCGATTTTTGATTACTGTAGCACATGCATTCAAATGAGACATATTGCCAAAAAGCAAAAATCACAAAGAATCGTGAATTTTTTCAACTTCAGATTCCTCTGTTTTTAAACATTGTCTGGAAAAATATATTTCAATATCCTCTTTTTCTCGCAAATACTCTCATTTGGGTACATCTGCTGCAGTGATACAAGAATGATGAAAAAAAAAACTTACAAAACCTTGTTGCTTATGTGCACATGTTTGATTAAACATTAAACGATTCTTCCAAAATGGTCTTACAGAAATTTCAGGCAATGGTTGCAGCTCGTTCGTTGGATCAGAAAAATATTTAAAATTCGATTGAGAATATTTAATATTATATTTCATTCTTTGATTATACAAACTTAGCAAAAAAACTTTCAATTTTGATTCAGTAAAATTTCCAAGCTTTTTTAAATCTTCACATTCTCGACATCCATAATAAAATATTACCGTTGGTATCTAAAATATTATCATACGATACATTAACATGAAGCTTAAAAACAATAAAAAACATACCATTTTGGGATTATAAAGATTAACAATTACATCATCATAATTATAAATTTTTTTCTTTCTTTGAATCGCAATTTTTGTTAAATTCATTGGATCATTTTTAACATTATGAAAAATTTCACCCTCATCATTTATTCCATAAACACAATTTATTTTCGGTGTACATTCATCGTGTAATTCATCAGGACATGGACATTCAACAAGGTCAATACGATTATTTGTTGTACTTGTAAAAGATACAGTAATAATAATGTATAAATATAATAAAAATATAAAAAATTTCATGATGTCAAATCTTTTTTGAATGTGGATCAAAAAGATGCATAAACATAAAATTTTATGCAAATTTTTAATTTAGTAAGTAAAATCATTGGGAATGAATACAGGCCGTGGGTGCCATTCCGGAACAGTTTTGGCAATAGCAAAAATTTGAAAAAAATTATGTGGAAAATTTTAAAATTAATTTATTTTGCAACTACATTAAAGTATTAACTTTTCATCAATTGGTACATAAACTGAAGTTATCATTCTATAACTTACATAACTATAACTGTAACTTATACTATAAGTGACAGGATTATTTTAAAAATAATGAAAAAATGAACTCTCTGTATCTGTACAAATTAACTATTTTTACTATCATACTTTGGTAATCACCGAAGGAACCATAATTAAAAAAAGTTACAGTAATAATCTGTTAACATAACGAAAAAAGAAGAGATTCATTGCAGCAACCAAATGATTAGCATAATTGATTGTTCGCAAACAATAAAACATGTTATTTATGCAAATTTTCATTGATCGCGTTGATAATCATTTTGTTTTCACGCATTTTGCTTTGATCAGCTTAGAACATCATGAAAGCAATATTTGTGTTATTATTTGTTTTAATTTTATTAAAACGTTTTTATGCTTTAAATTTATCAAATTATTTTGAATTAGAATCAATCAATGATTTACCAGATGACTTGAAAGATACCGTAATTTTTACAAATAATAATACATGGTAACTGTTTTATAGACATTTTTTTATTTTAGTATTTGATAATTTATTTAAACTTTTTAGGAAAATAATTTGTAACAAAGATTCAACCCAAAAGATTGAAGGGGCATTTATTTTTACGAAAGAAGTTCAATCAAATAATGTTGGAAATTTCTTTGAAATTAAATGGGAAATTTTGGAAGAAAATTTAATTCATGCTAGAAATGCTTCAATTGCAGAAGATATTAATAATTTCGTTTTAATTAAAATGGCAACAAAAAATGGCTTAAATGAAACCGAAACAATAAAATACCAAGCACGAAAATCGAATAATGGACAACTTCAAAGTAATTTGTGTAAGTTTTTTTTGTTTTTTGTATAATAATTTTAATAATGCCATTTTTAGTTTTTAATGCTGATGAAATAGATACTGAAAATGGAGTAAGTATTTTATGACTGTTCTATTTAATTAAAACATGTATATTTTTAGGATGATGCAATCTTAAGAACCTTGAAAATTAATGAAAATGGAACAATTGAAACTCCAAATAAAGCAATCACAATATTTTCAAATCCAATTCCATGGAAAAATGGCAAATCTTTGATCCCTTTTGAAATTACTTGGAAAAATCTTGAAAGTAATATTGCCATTATTCTTGTAAGTTTACTGTAGTAATTATTATTGTTCTTTAAATACAGTATATTTTTAGAACAACGGTACTCTTGCTTTATTAAATGAAACATTTTCAATGCCAAATTATACTAAAAATTCAAATGGCACATCTTTTACAACTTCACCACCAAAAATAATGGATATCTTTGTTCCAATGGAAGATATGTATACTTCAAATATTATTGGGCTATCATTTTGGGCATGGTTTTTGCTGACATCTTTTGTTACAATTTTAACAATTTTACTCAGTATTTGTATTTGGAATTATGGTTCTAAAAGAGTGATTGGTTTTGTTTTGAGAGAAAAAGAAAAAATTACTATTGTAAGATTACTGATAATCCACATTTTTTTTTTCATTTATTGATTTTGTTTCAGATATCTTGAAGCTTTGAAAATTTTGTGACCAAAATCAAATATTTTATTATTCTACCGTAATATTTTATATTTATATTAATGATTTTATTTTACTTTTTTTTGTGTGTTTAATTGTAAAAATAAAATGCTTCAAATAAAAACTTATGATTTTTTAGGGAGAAGAAAAACACTTTAGTTTTGATAAGAAAAAAAGATAAAACACATGTCTTTTAAAGGCGTCTGTGGTTGGCACGAAAATAGAAAAATGACCACCCTCCATAAAAAAAAGCGAAAAATAATAGTTTTTGACTTTTTCAACCCAAAAAAAGTTTTCTAAGATAAAAAAAGAGAATATTTTGTTTTTAGAGCATTGTTTGTTTTTCAAACAAAACAAATCAAAAAAGAGAGGAATGTTTCTTTGCGTTTTTTCAATGTCTTATTTTTTTGTTTGTTTTTTTTTCTTGGATTTTCTCGCATTTTTTGTTTTTCATTCATAAAAAAAACTTTTTTTTATGATTTGTTTTTAAGTTGAAGGTTGCTATTGATGGATTAATAAAAGTTATTTAAATCTTTAATTTTGCTATTTAACGTTTTTCAAAAAATATTGTTTTCAAAAATTTCAAAATTTTTTATAAAAATTACGGTAGTAATTAGCTTCGTTTAAGTTTTTAATAAGCTTTTTGAAATGTTTTTGGTATGTTTTTTATTGGAACCATTTAATTTTCTATATAATTTGAATGCCATATTTATTGCCGTTATTAATTTATAATTTTTAACCAAACTAAAGTAACATCAATTTTAATAAACGTGTTACATTTGGTCTTCGGACTACATATGAATTTATCAGACCCAATAAATTATTACAAACTTTTGACAAATTATCACCTGATAATTTCTTTCTTTTGCAAATCTATCAATTACTCCATCTTTCTTCTTTTGTATTTGGCTGTCATTCATTATTCATTTTCCATCATAAAAAACATACATTTAAAAAAGGAGAGTCCTTTGAAAAATATTCATGTTGTCATTAAACCCCAAAAATAATTTATGGTTACTTTTTATTTTTCGTCGTCTTCTCTTTTTTTACAAATCTTTACACATTTTTTACTTCAATAAAACACATAAAATAAAAAAGACATAGAAAATGTGAAAAATAAAAAATGAAAAGAAAATAAGAGATGAGAATGAATATATTTTATTTATTTGTGATTTATCCACCATTTTCACTCATTCAAACATGTTGGTTCTCCCGAAAAAAAACCGCCCTCAAATAAATAATGAAATAAAAATTTTTTGGTGTTCTTTGTGCCCTTTTGGTTTTGCAAAGAAAAAAAAATTGCATCGAAACATGAAAAAAGAAAATGGCTAGTTTTTTCCTTCTTTTTTTCCTGAATATTTTTGCCGTTCTTCGTTTTGCCTCTTTTTACACTTTCCATTTTTTTTCGTTCGTTCGTTCACAACAAGTATTATTATTATTATTTTTGTTTTACCGTTTTTTCTGGGGCAATTTCGGATATATTTTTGCTTGAATATTTTTAAAAATGTGTCCTTTTTTTAAGAATAAAAAGCAAACAAACTTTTAAGTGAAATTTATGGTGTGCCATTTTTTATAAAAATGACCTTTGACCTTGTTCCTTAAAAAATAGATCGAAAATGGCAATTGTTGTGTCATTTAAATAAAATAAGATTTGTTTTAAAAATTCACTACTTTCATGTGACTGACAGGTAATCAAATTTACATTGTTGGGCTATTTTTAAAGTTTAGATTTTTGCACTATCTTTTTTTCGGCATATCGCTAAGCTTCAGGTATTTATGTGTTTATGCCATTATCTTTTCGGTTTATCCTATTTTTTGTTAAGTAGATTTCGAAACAAACCCATTTAAATTTTTAAAATATAGAATACTTTTGCCAAAAAATATTAAAAAAGCAATCAAACGTGTTCCCTTTTTTTCTTTTTCTGATGCCTTTTAGAGAGTGTAAAAAGCCATTTATAACATTTTATTTATCGAAAAATGACATTTCATATATATGTATTTTTCACCCCAAAAAATAGCTTTCTCTTTTTTTTATCATTCAAACTTCATCGAAAAAAACAAAAACAAGCCAAAAACCTCCTCTTCGTTTTCATTTCTCACGTTCATATGCTTTTTTATACATTTTTAAAAACTATAATTTGCATAATCGCTTGTTTTTTCTCTTTTTCTTCGTCAAAAAAATAAAAAATGGTGCCAAAGAGAGAGAGACTGAAAAGTGAGGTTTCTTGTTTTTGTGTCAGAAGAAGACGAACGAAAAAAAGAAGGAATGAAGATGGGAGAAAAAAGAAGAAGTGGCAAGGAAAAAAGTCTTCATAATTGACTCTTTTATTTTTATTTTTGACAAAGCTGCTTTTTTATCTTTTCTTTTTTTGCAAAAATGTAATGTCCTGTGTTTTTGTTTTAACATTGGTTTTTGGCTCTTTGCCGTGTCTTTTTCTGTCTTCCTTTTTTTATGTCAAAAAATTTTTTGGACTTTTTTTAGTGAAAAAAACCTTATTTTTTTGTTGAATGTATATACATATATATATTTTCTATATTTTTGGTGCCATACTTTTTATGGTCAGCTGACCAACAATTCAAAGAGGAAGCTTGAAAGGAAGAAAGATAGAAGAAGAAAAAAAAAGAAAGGAAGAAGCAAGTTCAAAACAAATAATGAACGAACGAAAAACAAAAAATGCGCGCAGATGCAAGCAAAAAAAGAGAAGGAAACGAAAACGAAAATTATTCATTCATCAATGCGGGAGATAGAAAAATAGAAGGGGAAAGACAACGAAGATGATGATGTTGAAGACTAAGTTGAAGAAAAAGAAAAAAAAGATGAACAACAAACTACAATGAATGTGCTGCTGTTGCAAATAAAAGAAAAGCAAAGCAACGTCGTTTTTTTACTTACGTTTTTTTCGTTGTTATTCAAAGAAAAAATGAGTGAAAGTAAAATGTGAGAGAGAGAGAAACATCGTCTGTCGTCTATCATCTCTATCGGTTGCTTTTTCTCTTAGATGATCAATTCTTTGTTGAAACTTTAAATGTTTAAAAACGTGACGATCATCATCAGCTGCTTCTTCTTTCTTTCTTTTTTTTCAGTTTTGGTCTCTCTCTCTCTTATTTGGGGTCAGTTGAATCACATTTTTTAAAACTATAGTTCATTTTTTTCTGATTTAAACTATTTTTAATCAGAGTTTGAAATATTTTTGTGTTACTCAAACAAAAATTTTCAAATTTTACTTTCGTATTTATTTCTTTATTTGTATTCTTACGAAAATCATCATGATTCATTTGAATGATTTGTTGATATTTTAACATTTTTCAAAATTTCAACAAGTTTTATAATAAATAATATTAATTTATACGATAATAATAAGTAGGCCAAAACACAAAAATATTAATATTTTTAGAATCATTTTTGACCACTTTGAAAAAGGCTTAACTTTTTAATCTGTATTTTTTTGTCTGTTGATTGCTCGATATAATTTTTCTGTGCCAACTTGTAGTCCCATTTTGAATTACCAGACCCCGTCAAAAAATGTGCTTACTCTTTTATTTCTTATCGGCGACTCACTTTCACACTTTGACTTTTTCCAAGAGCAAGAGAGAGAAGGGAGAAGAAGAACAAAAAACAGGTTTTTTAAAAACATTTATATTTTTTTGGAATATTTCTTTCTTTTATTTTTTGCCCTTTGAGCTCTTCCATTCTTTCTTCAATGTTCTCTGAAAATAGCCACATTTTTTGGGGTGTCATTTATTGTTGTCTGGTGGCGTGTTTTTTTTTCTATTCAAAATTATCACGTTATAAATATTTTTTACGCATCATAGAAAAATAAATATCTTAATTTTTTGATACCTTTTTCAGCCTTGTTTTTATTTGTTGTTATTTTTATATTTTTTATTTGTATTATTTGTTATTATTTTTTGTTATTATGGGTTTATCGGCATCTTCATATCCAACGGGTACAAAGCCATCAACAATTTTGCCACAAGTTGGCTGTGGAAAATATGAAGTTGGATGTGCAGATATTATGGTTGCAGGGGAAGGGGAAGGTGATACAGGAGTGTTTATGAGAATATTTTATCCAAATTGTTTAAAAATTGATTTTCATTCACAGGTAATTTTTTAGAGTTCTTTAAAATTTTAACTTTAATTAATTTAATTAGAAAGAAATAAAAGTGGTGTGATTTTTCTTTCCTGACCTCTGATAAAAAACACTTTTATTTTTCAGACAGAAGAAACTACAGCATCGAATGAAAAGACGCAAACAAAAATTGAATATCCACTTTGGAATGAACGTCCTGAATATATGGATGGATTAGCAGATTATCGGCAAATGTCCCGCAGAAAAATTCATTTTTATTTTGATTGGGTTATTGGAGAAAGAAGGTAAAATAATTCAAAACATAATTTATAAAAAAAAGAGTGATTAAAATTTAACTTTTTTCCAAAACAAAAAAAAACAAAATGGCAGTAACACAAATATTAACAAATACAATATTTTAGGATTACTGTACTTTTCGAAATTGAATGTATATCCTTGATTCCATTTTTGTTTAAATTTTTAATCTTTGCAGAATAATTTAAAGCATAATTGATGGAAAAAATTTATTTTAATTGTGTTTCGAAAAAAAAAAATGTCATTTAAGACATTTTTAAGTAACTGTAATTTAAAAAAAAATCATGTTTCTGTTTTTTTTGTCGAAAAGGTCAACCAAAAATTTTTAATCTTCTCTTTTTTGCAGGGTGCCAGCTGGCTGGCATACACCATTATATTCCAAAAAACATCCATCAAGATTTCATTCATCAAAATCCACGGGTGATATCAAAGATAATGCCTCAAATGAAATTCCACCATCAAAATCAACAAATTCTTTAAAGCCAGATAATGAACCAAAATTTCCTGTAATAATATTTTCCCATGGATTATCTGGATCTCGACTTATTTACAGTACTTTTTGTTCTTCCCTTGCTTCATATGGTTTTGTTGTGGCAGCTGTTGAACATCGAGATCGATCATCGTCATGGACGTATATGCTTGAAACAGATCCATTTTCAGGAAAGATAAATGAAATCCCAATTAAAATGTTAATGCTTGGAGATGATGAAAGAGAATTTAAAAAGCGAAATCAACAGAATCATAAACGCGTGACAGAATGTATTCGGGCGTTGCATGTTTTGGAAGAAATTAATTTGGGGCAATGTGGTCCAATTGATAAAAAGCCAAAAGGTAGTAAAATTATTGTTGGACAAAATTTTGATTGGCAGCAATTTAAGGTTAGTTTACAGTTTCTTGAAATTTTTAAAATTTTTGAAAATTCGAAACTTCGTTTTCTGAAAACTGTTATGCAAATTTCTTCCCACTTTCTAGAATCGATTGGATATTTCAAAAGCTGGAGTAATTGGGCATTCAATGGGTGCTGCAACTTCAATTGCGGCCGCTGCATTTTCAACAGATTTTCAATGTGCTGTTGCCTTGGATGGATGGTTTTACCCTATTGAACATGAATTATATTCTCGAACTTCTCAACCTGCTTTATTGTTAAATGTACATGATTGGCAATGGCCAGAAAATATGAAAAGAATTTATAAACTTGATAAAGAAGCATCAGAAAAGTTAATGTTTACTTTCAAGTAAGTTTTGAACAAATTACAAAGAATGACGCAATATATTTTTATTATAGGAATATCGTACATCAATCATTCTCAGATTTTACATATTTAATGCCAGGATATCTAGGACGAAAGTTTGGAGTTCAAGGTGAAATTTCACCCTATGATGCTGGGGAAGCTTACCTTGAACTTACTGTAACATTTCTTCGAAAATGTTTTGCAAATGAACCTGCGTTGGATGCGGTGAGGGAAGTTGCAAATAGATATAGTGAATTTGTGATGGAAGGTACAAATATTAAAGTTGATGATGAACCAGTTGAAAAAGAAATGTACAGAGTTGAAGAACAATTGGATAATGTTGATGAAATTGGTGTTTAATAATCGATACCGTAATCTCTCTCAACAATTTGTAAATGTCATTTATCTTTCTTTTCTTTGCCATTATATTATCATCATATATCAGGACTTTTTGTTTCCATTGTTGTAAATTAATTTTTTATATCAGAGCTTGTGTCCTTCTGTGTTTTTTTGCTCAAAAAATGTCTAAAACGAAATGTCGAAAATCAAAATTTTTACATTTTTTTTCTTGCTTTGTTTATTTTTTATTTGCCTTTGTTAACTTTCAAAAATTTTTACCGGTTTTAAAAAGAAAAAGTTTATTAATCTAAAATTATTAAAACAGATGCCTTTATTTTTTTTTGATTTAATTTGGTTCAAAATAAAAATTACATCTTTTAACATTTTCTCTCTCACAACGAAAATTATAGATATCTACGGTAACAAATACAGTATTTATGGATAATAAGCAGGTGCTTTAGATTTTAATAAAGAAAGTTGGCATTCATTAAAAATGAGGATTTCTAAAAATGATCCAAATGGTGGCTCCCAAGTTGTTCGAATATATGCTTGATACCAGGAAGTTGAAAGATCTAAATTTGGAAGAAGTTTTGCTGAAACAATTGCAACACAATCTGCGGAAGTTTTATCCGGAGTAAATTGAGCTTTAAAAAAATCTAGCTGTGATTTCATATGCCCTTTCAGGGTGATACTCATATCACTATATGCAAAATTTGCAGTCATTTGAATAATTCTTTCACATTTTATTGGATTTGTTGTTGGATAATATGCTAATGAAATTCGAATAAATTGATTCACACTAATCCCGTTTGGAAGAATCCGCGATAAAAAATATGGTCTTTGACTATCAGGGATATCATATATCATATTTGCAATTTTTGTTACCATTCCAAATGAAATTAAACATGGAATATTTTTTAGATAAATCCGTTTTTGAACTGTTGGATTATCTTTTGTTAAATCTAAAAGTATATCATATATCTTGCAAGGGGATGTTGTTCCAGGGGTTGAAGAAAGCTCCCAAAAATAATCAATATTTTGTTCATCAATAATATATTGAAAAATACAAACAGGACCCCATGTTGAAATATTTAAATAAAGCATTGATTTTTTAATTGTTGGATTTTGGATAAAAAATATATCCAATTCTGTTGCAACTTTATTCAATTTTGTTTGTGCTGGAGTAATTGCAGGATTTTGAATAATATTATTTTCAACTTTTGTAATCCAATTATTTAAAGTTGTTTGATCAGCTGAATTGGATAAATAGATGGCAGACATGCCTTCAGCAAAGTTTGATCTTATTGAACCAAGATTCATTAAAGTTGCAATATTTGCTTTCATTATATTGTAACGATCACTAAAAAGTTCACCTAAAAAAAAGTAACGTTTCATGTAAATTACAGTAGCTCAAATTGTTTACCATGACATGTATTAAAACAACAATTAAGCAGTAATAATAAAATTAATAAAAAGTTAAAGCAATCGTTTTTCATGTTGAATTATTTGCTTATGTGTTTTTGAATTTTATGGAACAAAATTTTTGAGTTTTCAATTTATTTATTTTTGTTTTGCTGTTGCTAGGAATATTGTTTAACATTTTATCATGGCAAAGCATATTTGAATTTTAAATCCTATAAATTTTTGCCTACACACTTTTATGTTATGAAAAAACATTTATTTTTCAACCACGATAGTTCGAAAAATCAGGAGAATTTTGATCAACGTTTTTTTCATACATTA